>JANAVB010027598.1:3141638-3179138 GCA_029216955.1 Iris pallida | reverse complement strand
ATGAGAATGCTGCATAGTGCCGCATAGTGTCGAGCCGCATAAGAATGCTGCATAGTGTTGCATAGTGCTGAATAGTGCCGCATAGTGCCTATTTTGGCTGTTTTTGGTTATTTTAAGTCCTATTTGGCTGAATTGTGGCCAGAATTTCTCCTAACTCCCAACATGAAAGTTGTAGATCTTTGTCTTGGCTTCAAGAATCTTCATGACTAGCGAGCTCTTCACACCCTAAGTGCATAGTACCTTCTTGTTCTATTTTCCTCTTATGTTTTGGTCCTCATTCCTGATCTAACTCCTATGCGTATGCTGAATAACCCTATGTGTGTACTAAGGTACAATCTATGTGAGCATCGATGTGCTATCCTATGTGCTAAGTGTTCCTATGTGATACCTGTCAGTACCTCCAAGAGTCCAGTATTTACATAGCAATTGGTCAGTAGCAATGACGTGGCATTGTTGTGTGTCGCATTACACCAAGAAGGGGGTACATACGTATGACTCTATGAGCCCGTAAGGATCACTTCTTGGGGTACTCGTACAATGTACGACATATAGGGGAGTGAGCATGTGACCACGACATGTGAACTCCGAGAATAACCTAGGGATTAACTAGGCAACTAACTTGGTAGATGCATTGGGTGGGAAGAATCCCGAGATCGTGCCATACTAGCCACCCCAGGACCAGTCCTGACGTGTCGGGTTGGCCACCACGGATATGGTTTCACTCGCCTATAGAGGATGGCTATATCCGACTCCTACGAGCTATGTGTTATATGTTTTAGCGCGGTAGCCCTCCGGGGGACCGGTGCATAATCAATGTGCTATATGTCTTATGGTTTGGCTAGCTCTGCTGGGTTGACACGATCTGAGGATTCCTTTTTAATCATTATCGCGGGGATAACTCCGCCAAATATAGAAAGCCGCATGAATGAATAGCCGCTTGAAAAATGACTTGACTGTGCCTTATAACTTCCGTTAGTAGCCAAGGGACATGGACTGTCATGGTGCGTGGTCCAACCCATGTCCTTGTTTGGTTGTTGGGTTGGGCTATCGTGCTAGGACAGGCTGTGGACCGAGGTTACGACCGAAAGCTTTTATTATTACTAGTATTATTAATTTATGCTTGGGTTTTATCTCACTCTTTTGTGCTTCCTTGTGGTACTTGCTATTCGGGGCTGACCCCGCTGGTTTTGTTTGGCCAGATCTCGTAGCAGCGCCTGAGGATCCAAACTTCCTCCCCGACGTCAATGGTGCATACTAGGAGCATGGCTGGCGGGGGACTCGAGTGGGTTTCTTCTTCACCACTCTAGTATCTTTACTTATGTTATGGCGTTTAGCCACCGGCACCTGTTAGCCGGCTAATCTGGATATTTTGTCTTGCATAATTTGTAATTAAATCAGACTGCAGCTGAATACAATTATGTACCTATGACTCTCTGGGCTAGCTAACTTATAAAGCTAGATCCCCATGATCATTTTGATGATGCGTCGGGGACGCCTTACTGCTTTATCTTATATGATCATTATTTATTGCTTCTTGTTTGATTGATTGAGACCTAGATGCTATGTGAGACCATAGGAGACTTGATTGTAGCATGCACCCCCTTGTCTCTTGACAGCCACGATCGCCGTATGACGTTTATATACCTCATATGGAGTAGCTGGCCTAGTCCGTCTCCGTATTTCGGTACTGGGGCGTGACAAGGTTTTATTGGTGGCCCATGCAGGTCTGATTTTCAGACTTGTGGGGTGTTATTATTATAGGAGTCTCAATCAAAACTTGTTCCCTTTGAATCTCTTGCCTCGATTTCTCTTCCCTCATCTTGATTGATAACTTGAATTGCATCCTCGAATCTTCATCGTCCTGTCATTTAATATCATGTATCTTTTCCTATAGGGGTGCTTCATTCTCAGTAGCTGGTGAGGCCAATATGGAGGAACGTCCAGTAGAGCATGGCTCGACGGGGCAGCAGCCGGAAGGAATGCCTTCTCCTGACCAGATCCGAATGGAAGTGATATCAGAGCCAGTGGAGCCGCAGGTTCTAGAAACTCCCGCAACCCCGGCGGTACCGGCAGCGACGACAGTACCTGATGCTGCAGCACTCCTGGAGGTCATCCGGGGATTCCTGGCCACTCAGCAGCGTCAGGTGGCAGCCCATCAGCAACAGCAGACCCAGCAGCAGGAACAAAATGTGCTATTGAATCAGGGGTTACAATTAGCCCTTGAGAGAAGTGTCAGAAATGATTCGGGAGCGTCAGGGAGGTTTTGTCGACTTAATCCGAGATATTTTGACGGCACGGAGGATGCCATCACGGCGGATGCATGGCTTCAGGATACTGAGGCCATATTGACTGCAGCTAAGGTTCCCGCAGAAGAGAAGGTTGACCAAGTCAGACTGTTACTTCAGGATCTCGCCCGCGACTGGTGGGCATCGGAAGAGGTTGGAATGAGGCGTCATGTTCCTTGGAATAGCTTCAGTACCAGATTCAAGGCCAAGTACTTTGGCGTGGTAGCGCGGTATGAGCTACAACAGAGATTTATCAGTCTCAAGCAGGCTGGTAAGACGGTGGATGGTTATGCAGCAGAGTTCTGCAGACTGAGTCGGTTTGCACCAACGATGGTGGCTACAGAGCCAGAGAAGGCTATGAGATTCCAGCAGGGACTTCATTTGGAGATTTTACAGCTAGTAGAAGGGCACGACTATCAGACTTTTGACGCCGTTTTAACGGCTGCTCGGAGGCATGAACTCACCCAACAAAGGTTGGTGACACGACATGGGGCGGAGGAGCAGTGCAGCGAACATCGGCGCCAGCACCCGGCATCCGTATTCATGAGTCAGGAGCGCCGCAGAGGACGGCAGTATCAGAAATAACAGCACCAGCTCGGCATCAGCCGCAGAGGAACCAGCAGCAGCGCCAGGGGGCGCCCATTGGATGTACTTACTGCGGTAAGGGAGGGCACACTAGGGATGTGTGTTATTCAGCTAACGGATTGTGCATGAGGTGTGGCAGTCCAGACCACAGGATTGCCAATTGCCCTATGATGCAGAGGCCAGGAGGGCCAGTTCAGCAGTTTCCGGCGTTGCCAGCTCTGGGGGCAGCACCGAATCGAGGACCAGCATTGGCCGTAAGGCCGCTAGCCCAGCGTCTACCGACACAGGCTCAGATGTTTCGCCAGGCGCAGAACCAGGAAGGCCTGCAAAGGCCACAACAACAGCATGGTCGAGGAAGGCAGCACCAGGGAGCTCAGCAAGGCCAGGGCCAGGCCTTCACCTTATCACTGGAGGATGCACTAGCTTCAGGCGACGTGGTTGCAGGTAATATTTCTGTTACCTCTTTTCCTGCAGTAGCATTATTTGATTCGGGGGCTACCCACTCTTTTATATCTGCACGATTTGCGACACGTATTGGATTGGAGTTCGAGCCATTGCCAGAGAGGATGAATATACTCACTGGTAATGGGCTCGTAGGAGTTAGCAGAGTATGCCTAGCGTGTCCGGTCGTAGTGAGTGGACGATTATTGCCCGCATCTTTGATTGAGTTCCCTATGGGCAACTTTGACGTTGTCCTAGGCATGGACTGGTTGAGAGACAGTCATGCGACTATAGATTGTCGGGGAGGTAGGGTAGTATTTAATGTACCTGGCGTTGAGGAGTTCGTCTTTGTTCGATCATTGGAGGATCGACCCAAGGGCATCGTTGCAGAATCATTGGCAGAGCAGAAACAGATTCCAAGAGTGGTCAGAGAGTTTCTTGATGTATTTCCAGATGAGCTTCCAGGTTTACCACCAGTGAGGGATGTGGAGTTTTGCATTGAGTTGAATCCTGGGACGGAGCCTAAAGTCGGCAGAGTTTACAGGATATCGCAGTCAGAATTGGATAAGTTGCACCAGCATGAAGAAGAACTGAAGGCGAAGCAGTTTATCCGAGACAGTGAATCACCTTGGACAGCACCGGTGATTTTAGTACCCAAGAAGGATGGATCGACGCGAATGTGCATTGATTACCGACAGTTGAATGCAGTGACAGTGAAGAACAAGTATCCATTACCAAGGATTGATGACTTATTTGATCAATTGAGTAAGGCCTGCGTCTTCTCTAAGATTGATCTTCGATCTGGATATTATCAAGTAAGGGTCCGGGAGCAGGACATACCTAAGACAGCATTTAGATCGCGGTATGGACATTATGAGTTTCTGGTGATGCCATTTGGATTGACTAATGCCCCAGCCGTATTCATGG
This sequence comes from Iris pallida, assembly GCA_029216955.1. Classification (NCBI taxonomy): domain Eukaryota; kingdom Viridiplantae; phylum Streptophyta; class Magnoliopsida; order Asparagales; family Iridaceae; genus Iris; species Iris pallida. The sequence goes on along the minus strand of JANAVB010027598.1, from coordinate 3,174,900 downwards.
ACTTGATGAACCGCATCTTTCTACCCTATTTGGATAAGTTTGTAGTAGTGTTTATAGATGACATCCTCGTTTATTCCAGTAGTGAAGAAGAACATGAGAAACATCTTCGGACAGTTTTGCAGACCTTGAGGGAGCACCAACTTTATGCGAAGCTTAGTAAATGTGAGTTTTGGTTGGATCGTATTTCGTTCCTGGGACATATTATTTCTGGAGCAGGAGTGTCAGTAGATCCGAAGAAGGTTGATGCAATAGAGAATTGGCCAGTTCCGAAGACGGTAGCAGAAGTGCGTAGTTTCTTGGGATTGGCAGGTTATTATCGGAGGTTCGTGGCAGATTTTGCCAGGATTTCGGCACCCTTGACGCGTTTGACGCATAAAGATGTAGAGTTTGTTTGGTCAGCAGAATGTCAGACATCATTTGAAGAGTTGAAGAAGAGATTAATCTCAGCCCCGATCTTGACACTTCCAGTAGGATCGGGAGGGTTTACAGTGTATTGTGACGCATCCGGAAAGGGACTTGGTTGTGTATTGATGCAGCATGGTAAGGTGATAGCATATGCATCTCGACAGCTTCGGGACCATGAAAAGAACTATCCGACCCACGACCTGGAATTAGCAGCAGTAGTGTTCTCGCTTAAGTTATAGAGGCACTATTTATATGGAGATCGAGTGGAGATTTACACCGATCATAAGAGCTTAAAGTATGTATTTACCCAGAGGGACCTGAACATGAGACAGAGAAGATGGTTGGAGTTACTGAAGGACTTTGATGTAAATCTTCAGTATCATCCAGGCAAGGCGAATGTGGTAGCAGATGCCTTGAGCAGGAGAGGTGGTGCATTCGTTTTAACCTCGCAAAGGCATATTTTGGAAGACCTTCTGTCACTCCCCGATCCCAATAGACGTATTCTTTCATAAATTCTGTACATGGTATCCTGTATTTAGCATCTGTATAATTCTATTTATTATTTAATGGTTGCATAGTTTTAAGCATGTCATTAGTGGAATGGTTATAGCATGTTTAGAGGTTAGAGTTTTCTTAAGCCAACCCAACCCCTATTTATATTCTCTTCCTCACTCTCTCTCCTCATTCACTCCTCCATTTATTTTCCTCAACCACCATCCTTAGGCAAGTACAACTTGCTCAAAAGTAGAGATTTGTGCATTTTTCATTTTAGATTTTTTTTCCTTTGATATTATTTGTCTATATTGTTCTTCTCTTCATTCTCTACAAGTTTAGTTCTTGGAGTTTTTGATTTTAATGGCTAGTTTGGTGTAGATCTAAGTTTCTAAAACAAGGATTTTATGTATTTATATGGTTTTGATCTACCAAACTTGGTTATTTTCGAAAACTAATGGTCATAGGTTGTAGGAAATTTGATTCTACACAATTTTGACCTTTGAAAAGTTAGATTTCGACTTGTTTTGAGGAAGTTATGGCCAAAACAATATTTGGATATTTTCTATGTCATCAGTCCTGATTTTGGCAGGGACGATGAATAGTGCCACTGCATAGTGCCGCATAGTGCCGAGCCGCATAAGGATTCTGCATAGTACTGCATATGCCGAGCCGCATGAGGATGCTGCATAGTGCCGCATAGTGCCGAGCCGCATAAGGATTCTGCATAGTACCGTATAGTGCCGAGCCGCATGAGAATGCTGCATAGTGCCGTATAGTGCCGAGCCGCATGAGGATGCTGCATAGTGCCGCATAGTGCCGAGCCGCATGAGGATGCTGCATAGTACTGCATAGTGCCGAGCCGCATGAGGATGTTGCATAGTGCCGAGCCGCATGAGGATGATGCATAGTGCCGCATAGTGCCGAGCCGTATAAGGATTCTGCATAGTGCCGCATAGTGCCGAGCCGCATGAGGATGCTGCATAGTGCCGAGCCGCATGAGGATGCTGCATAGTACCGCATAGTGTCGAGCCGCGTAAGAATTCTGTATAGTGCCGCATAGTGCCGAGTCGCATGAGAATGCTGCATAGTGCCGCATAGTATCGAGCCGCATAAGAATGCTGCATAGTGTTGCATAGTGCTGAATAGTGCCGCATAGTGTCTATTTTGGCTGTTTTTGGTTATTTTAAGTCCTATTTGGCTGAATTGTGGCCAGAATTTCTCCTAACTCCCAACATGAAAATTGTAGATCTTTGTCTTGGCTTCAAGAATCTTCATGACTAGCGAGCTCTTCACACCCTAAGTGCATAGTACCTTCTTGTTCTATTTTTCTCTTGTGTTTTGGTCCTCATTCCTGATCTAACTCCTATGCGTATGCTGGATAACCCTATGTGTGTACTAAGGTACAATCTATGTGAGCATCGATGTGCTATCCTATGTGCTAAGTGTTCCTATGTGATACCTGTCAGTACCTCCAAGAGTCCAGTATTTACATAGCAATTGGTCAGTAGCAATGACGTGGCATTGTTGTGTGTCGTATTACACCAAGAAGGGGGTACATACGTATGACTCTATGAGCCCGTAAGGATCACTTCTTGGGGTACTCGTACAATGTACGACATATAGGGGAGTGAGCATGTGACCACGACATGTGAACTCCGAGAATAACCTAGGGATTAACTAGGCAACTAACTTGGTAGATGCATTGGGTGGGAAGAATCCCGAGATCGTGCCATACTAGCCACCCCAGGACCAGTCCTGACGTGTCGGGTTGGCCACCACGGATATGGTTTCACTCGCCTATAGAGGATGGCTATATCCGACTCCTACGAGCTATGTGTTATATGTTTTAGCGCGGTAGCCCTCCGGGGGACCGGTGCATAATCAATGTGCTATATGTCTTATGGTTTGGCTAGCCCTGCTGGGTTGACACGATCTGAGGATTCCTTTTTAATCATTATCGCGGGGATAACTCCGCCAAATATAGAAAGCCGCATGAATGAATGGCCGCTTGAAAAATGACTTGACTGTGCCTTATAACTTCCGTTAGTAGCCAAGGGACATGGACTGTCATGGTGCGTGGTCCAACCCATGTCCTTGTTTGGTTGTTGGGTTGGGCTATCGTGCTAGGACAGGCTGTGGACCGAGGTTACGACCGGAAGCTTTTATTATTACTAGTATTATTAATTTATGCTTGGGTTTTATCTCACTCTTTTGTGCTTCCTTGTGGTACTTGCTATTCGGGGCTGACCCCGCTGGTTTTGTTTGGCCAGATCTCGTAGCAGCGCCTGAGGATCCAAACTTCCTCTCCGACGTCAATGGTGCATACTAGGAGCATGGCTGGCGGGGGACTCGACTGGGTTTCTTCTTCACCACTCTAGTATCTTTACTTATGTTATGGCGTTTAGCCACCGGCACCTGTTAGCCGGCTAATCTGGATATTTTGTCTTGCATAATTTGTAATTAAATCAGACTGCAGCTGAATACAATTATGTACCTATGACTCTCTGGGCTAGCTAACTTATAAAGCTAGATCCTCATGATCATTTTGATGATGCGTCGGGGACGCCTTACTGCTTTATCTTATATGATCATTATTTACTGCTTCTTGTTTGATTGATTGAGACCTAGATGCTCTGTGAGACCATAGGAGACTTGATTGTAGCATGCACCCCCTTGTCTCTTGACAGCCACGATCGCCGTATGACGTTTATATACCTCATATGGAGTAGCTGGCCTAGTCCGTCTCCGTATTTCGGTACTGGGGCGTGACAAGGTTTTATTGGTGGCCCATGCAGGTCTGATTTTCAGACTTGTGGGGTGTTATTATTATAGGAGTCTCAATCAAAACTTGTTCCCTTTGAATCTCTTGCCTCGATTTCTCTTCCCTCATCTTGATTGATAACTTGAATTGCATCCTCGAATCTTCATCGTCCTGTCATTTAATATCATGTATCTTTTCCTATAGGGGTGCTTCATTCTCAGTAGCTGGTGAGGCCAACATGGAGGAACGTCCAGTAGAGCATGGCTCGACGGGGCAGCAGCCGGAAGGAATGCCTTCTCCTGACCAGATCCGAGTGGAAGTGATATCAGAGCCAGTGGAGCCGCAGGTTCTAGAAACTCCCGCAACCCCGGCGGTACCGGCAGCGACGACAGTACCTGATGCTGCAGCACTCCTGGAGGTCATCCGGGGATTCCTGGCCACTCAGCAGCGTCAGGTGGCAGCCCATCAGCAACAGCAGACCCAGCAGCAGGAACAAAATGTGCTATTGAATCAGGGGTTACAATTAGCCCTTGAGAGAAGTGTCAGAAATGATTCGGGAGCGTCAGGGAGGTTTTGTCGACTTAATCCGAGATATTTTGACGGCACGGAGGATGCCATCACGGCGGATGCATGGCTTCAGGATACTGAGGCCATATTGACTGCAGCTAAGGTTCCCGCAGAAGAGAAGGTTGACCAAGTCAGACTGTTACTTCAGGATCTCGCCCGTGACTGGTGGGCATCGAAAGAGGTTGGAATGAGGCGTCATGTTCCTTGGGATAGCTTCAGTACCAGATTCAAGGCCAAGTACTTTGGCGTGGTAGCGCGGTATGAGCTACAACAGAGATTTATCAGTCTCAAGCAGACTGGTAAGACGGTGGATGGTTATGCAGCAGAGTTCTGCAGACTGAGTCGGTTTGCACCAACGATGGTGGCTATAGAGCCAGAGAAGGCTATGAGATTCCAGCAGGGACTTTATTTGGAGATTCTACAGCTAGTAGAAGGGCACGACTATCAGACTTTTGATGCCGTTTTAACGGCTGCTCGGAGGCATGAACTCACCCAACAAAGGTTGGTGACACAACATGGGGCGGAGGAGCAGTGCAGCGAACATCGGCGCCAGCACCCGGCATCCGTATTCATGAGTCAGGAGCGCCGCGGAGGACGGCAGTATCAGAAATAACAGCACCAGCTCGGCATCAGCCGCAGAGGAACCAGCAGCAGCGCCAGGGGGCGCCCATTGGATGTACTTACTGCGGTAAGGGAGGGCACACTAGGGATGTGTGTCATTCAGCTAACGGATTGTGCATGAGGTGTGGCAGTCCAGACCACAGGATTGCCAATTGCCCTATGATGCAGAGGCCAGGAGGGCCAGTTCAGCAGTTTCCGGCGTTGCCAGCTCTGGGGGAAGCACCGAATCGAGGACCAGCATTGGCCGTAAGGCCGCTAGCCCAGCGTCTACCGACACAGGCTCAGATGTTTCGCCAGGCGCAGAACCAGGAAGGCCTGCAAAGGCCACAACAACAGCATGGTCGAGGAAGGCAGCACCAGGGAGCTCAGCAAGGCCAGGGCCAGGCCTTCACCTTATCACTGGAGGATGCACTAGCTTCAGGCGACGTGGTTGCAGGTAATATTTCTGTTATCTCTTTTCCTGCAGTAGCATTATTTGATTCGGGGGCTACCCACTCTTTTATATCTGCACGATTTACGACACGTATTGGATTGGAGTTCGAGCCATTGCCAGAGAGGATGAATATACTCACTGGTAATGGGCTCGTAGGAGTTAGCAGAGTATGCCTAGCATGTCCGGTCGTAGTGAATGGACGATTATTGCCCGCATCTTTGATTGAGTTCCCTATGGACAACTTTGACGTTGTCCTAGGCATGGACTGGTTGAGAGACAGTCATGCGACTATAGATTGTCGGGGAGGTAGGATAGTATTTAATGTACCTGGCGTTGAGGAGTTCGTCTTTGTTCGATCATTGGAGGATCGACCCAAGGGCATCGTTGCAGAATCATTGGCAGAGCAGAAACAGATTCCAAGAGTGGTCAGAGAGTTTCTTGATGTATTTCCAGATGAGCTTCCAGGTTTACCACCAGTGAGGGATGTGGAGTTTTGCATTGAGTTGAATCCTGGGACGGAGCCTAAAGTCGGCAGAGTTTACAGGATATCGCAGTCAGAATTGGACAAGTTGCACCAGCATGAAGAAGAACTGAAGGCGAAGCAGTTTATCCGAGACAGTGAATCACCCTGGACAGCACCGGTGATTTTAGTACCCAAGAAGGATGGATCGACGCGAATGTGCATTGATTACCGACAGTTGAATGCAGTGACAGTGAAGAACAAGTATCCATTACCAAGGATTGATGACTTATTTGATCAATTGAGTAAGGCCTGCGTCTTCTCTAAGATTGATCTTCGATCTGGATATTATCAAGTAAGGGTCCGGGAGCAGGACATACCTAAGACAGCATTTAGATCGCAGTATGGACATTATGAGTTTCTGGTGATGCCATTTGGATTGACTAATGCCCCAGCCGTGTTCATGGACTTGATGAACCGCATCTTTCTACCCTATTTGGATAAGTTTGTAGTAGTGTTTATAGATGACATCCTTGTTTATTCCAGTAGTGAAGAAGAACATGAGAAACATCTTCGGACAGTTTTGCAGACCTTGAGGGAGCACCAACTTTATGCGAAGCTTAGTAAATGTGAGTTTTGGTTGGATCGTATTTCGTTCCTGGGACATATTATTTCTGGAGCAGGAGTGTCAGTAGATCCGAAGAAGGTTGATACAGTAGAGAATTGGCCAGTTCCGAAGACGGTAGCAGAAGTGCGTAGTTTCTTGGGATTGGCAGGTTATTATCGGAGGTTCGTGGCAGATTTTGCCAGGATTTCGGCACCCTTGACGCGTTTGACGCATAAAGATGTAGAGTTTGTTTGGTCAGCAGAATATCAGACATCATTTGAAGAGTTGAAGAAGAGATTAATCTCAGCCCCGATCTTGACACTTCCAGTAGGATCGGGAGGGTTTACAGTGTATTGTGACGCATCCGGAAAGGGACTTGGTTGTGTATTGATGCAGCATGGTAAGGTAATAGCATATGCATCTCGACAGCTTCGGGACCATGAAAAGAACTATCCGACCCACGACCTGGAATTAGCAGCAGTAGTGTTCTCGCTTAAGTTATGGAGGCACTATTTATATGGGGATCGAGTGGAGATTTACACCGATCATAAGAGCTTAAAGTATGTATTTTCCCAGAGGGACCTGAACATGAGACAGAGAAGATGGTTGGAGTTACTGAAGGACTTTGATGTAAATCTTCAGTATCATCCAGGCAAGGCGAATGTGGTAGCAGATGCCTTGAGCAGGAGAGGTGGTGCATTCGTTTTAACCTCGCAAAGGCATATTTTGGAAGACCTTCAGGAAATGGGAATTGAAGTGATCTTGCCACAAGATACAGGAGTTATGGCCAGTTTACAGATTCAGTCTACTTTAGTAGAGAGGATCAGAGCAGCCCAGGTAGAGGATCCGCGGATCCAGAAGCTTCGATCAGAGTGTGAGTCAGGTCTCAGGAAGGAGTTAGTAATCCATGAGGATGGTACACTTAGGTTCGGAAATCGTCTTTGTGTACCAGGTGGAGACCTTCGACAAGAAGTTATGTCAGAGGCTCATAGTTCTCCTTATTCCATTCATCCCGGAGGCACAAAGATGTATCAGGATATGAAGCAGCACTTTTGGTGGAATGGCATGAAGAGGGAAATAGCGAGGTTCGTATCCAAATGTTTGGTATGTCAACAAGTGAAGGCAGAGCAGCAGAGACCAGCAGGATTGTTACAGCCGCTTCCTATTCCGGAGTGGAAGTGGGATTACATCACGATGGACTTTGTGACCGGTTTACCTAGATCTCCGACCGGTCGAAACACAGTTTGGGTAATCGTGGATCGGCTCACGAAGGTTGCTCATTTTCTTCCTTTCAGAGTAGGACAGTCTACTGAGCAGCTGGCAGAAATGTATATGAAGCAGATTGTAAGGCAGCATGGTGTTCCAGTCAGCATAGTATCAGATCGAGACACACGGTTCACCTCTCATTTTTGGCGAAGTTTGCATCAAAGTTTGGGTACTAAGTTGAGGTTCAGTACAACCTATCATCCGCAGACGGACGGACAATCAGAGAGAACTATTCAGACCTTGGAAGATATGTTACGGGCTTGTACTTTGGACTTCGGCGGAACTTGGGAAGATCATCTTCATTTAGTAGAGTTCTCTTACAATAATAGTTATCAGGCAAGTATACAGATGGCACCGTTTGAAGCATTATACGGAAGGAAGTGCAGGTCCCCTCTGGCATGGGACGATGTGGAAGAAAGAAAATTGTTGGGACCAGAGATGATCACGCAGACAGTGGAGACAGTCAAGTTGATCAGAGAGCGGCTTCGAGTCGCGCAGGACAGACACCGACACTGGGCAGATCAGCATCGTAGGCCTCTAGAGTTTAGCGTTGGTGACCAAGTATTTCTGCAGATTTCGCCTACTCGGGGTGTCATTAGATTTGGAACCCGAGGAAAGCTTAGTCCGAGATTCGTTGGTCCTTTTGAGATTCTCGCTCGGGTAGGCGATGTTGCTTATCGGCTTGCCCTTCCTCCCTCGCTATCTGGCGTACATAATGTGTTTCATGTATCTCAGTTGCGTGGGTATGTCCCGGATCCGAGTCATGTCCTCGATCATTCGTAGTTAGTCGTTGGTACCGACCTAACTTACGAGGAACAACCCGTGACTATTTTGGACCGGCGAGAGAAGGTGCTTAAGAACCGGACTATTAATCTTGTCCGTGTCGCTTGGGGCCATCACTCTCCGGGAGAGTCAACCTGGGAGCGCGAGGACGAGATTAGATCTCGGTATCCGCACTTGTTCGACTCAGAAGGTATGTTTCTCCTCATGCCTTGGTAATCCGATTACATGCATGTTTTGCACCATTATGAAATATATGATCAATGACTGCTAATGATAGGTTACTTGTGTAGATTGTAATTGCACCTTGCTTGCCCGAATTTCTCTATCTTGTCTTGGCAGAAATTCCGAGGACGGAATTTTTCTAAGGAGGATAGAGATGTCACTCCCCGATCCCAATAGACGTATTCTTTCATAAATTCTGTACATGGTATCCTGTATTTAGCATCTGTATAATTCTATTTATTATTTAATGGTTGCATAGTTTTAAGCATGTCATTAGTGGAATGGTTATAGCATGTTTAGAGGTTCGGGTTTTCTTAAGCCAACCCAACTCCTATTTATATTCTCTTCCTCACTCTCTCTCCTCATTCACTCCTCCATTTATTTTCCTCAACCACCATCCTTAGGCAAGTACAACTTGCTCAAAAGTAGAGATTTGTGCATTTTTCATTTTAGATTTTTTTTCCTTTGATATTATTTGTCTATATTGTTCTTCTCTTCATTCTCTACAAGTTTAGTTCTTGGAGTTTTTGATTTTAATGGCTAGTTTGGTGTAGATCTAAGTTTCTAAAACAAGGATTTTATGTATTTATATGGTTTTGATCTACCAAACTTGGTTATTTTCGAAAACTAATGGTCATAGGTTGTAGGAAATTTGATTCTACACAATTTTGACCTTTGAAAAGTTAGATTTCGACTTATTTTGAGGAAGTTATGGCCAAAACAATATTTGGATATTTTCTATGTCATCAGTCCTGATTTTGGCAGGGACGATGAATAGTGCCACTGCATAGTGCCGCATAGTGCCGAGCCGCATAAGGATTCTGCATAGTGCTGCATAGTGCCGAGTCGCATGAGGATGCTGCATAGTGCCGCATAGTGCCGAGCCGCATAAGAATTCTGCATAGTGCCGCATAGTGCCGAGCCGCATGAGGATGCTGTATAGTACCGTATAGTGCCGAGCCGCATGAGAATGCTGCATAGTGCCGTATAGTGCCGAGCCGCATGAGGATGCTGCATAGTGCCGCATAGTGCCGAGCCGCATGAGGATGCTGCATAGTGCTGCATAGTACCGAGCCGCATGAGGATGTTGCATAGTGCCGAGCCGCATGAGGATGATGCATAGTGCCGCATAGTGCCGAGCCGTATAAGGATTCTGCATAGTGCCGCATAGTGCCGAGCCGTATGAGGATACTGCATAGTGCCGAGCCGCATGAGGATGCTGCATAGTGCCGCATAGTGTCGAGCCGCATAAGGATTCTGCATAGTGCCGCATAGTGCCGAGCCGCATGAGAATGCTGCATAGTGCCGCATAGTGTCGAGCCGCATAAGAATGCTGCATAGTGTTGCATAGTGCTGAATAGTGCCGCATAGTGCCTATTTTGGCTGTTTTTGGTTATTTTAAGTCCTATTTGGCTGAATTGTGGCCAGAATTTCTCCTAACTCCTAACATGAAAGTTGTAGATCTTTGTCTTGGTTTCAAGAATCTTCATGACTAGCGAGCTCTTCACACCCTAAGTGCATAGTACCTTCTTGTTCTATTTTCCTCTTGTGTTTTGGTCCTCATTCCTGATCTAACTCCTATGCGTATGCTGGATAACCCTATGTGTGTACTAAGGTACAATCTATGTGAGCATCGATGTGCTATCCTATGTGCTAAGTGTTCCTATGTGATACCTGTCAGTACCTCCAAGAGTCCAGTATTTACATAGCAATTGGTCAGTAGCAATGACGTGGCATTGTTGTGTGTCGCATTACACCAAGAAGGGGGTACATACGTATGACTCTATGAGCCCGTAAGGATCACTTCTTGGGGTACTCGTACAATGTACGACATATAGGGGAGTGAGCATGTGACTACGACATGTGAACTCCGAGAATAACCTAGGGATTAACTAGGCAACTAACTTGGTAGATGCATTGGGTGGGAAGAATCCCGAGATCGTGCCATACTAGCCACCCCAGGACCAGTCCTGATGTGTCGGGTTGGCCACCACGGATATGGTTTCACTCGCCTATAGAGGATGGCTATATCCGACTCCTACGAGCTATGTGTTATATGTTTTAGCGCGGTAGCCCTCCGGGGGACCGGTGCATAATCAATGTGCTATATGTCTTATGGTTTGGCTAGCCCTGCTGGGTTGACACGATCTGAGGATTCCTTTTTAATCATTATCGTGGGGATAACTCCGCCAAATATAGAAAGCCTTATGAATGAATGGCCGCTTAAAAAATGACTTGACTGTGCCTTATAACTTCCGTTAGTAGCCAAGGGACATGGACTGTCATGGTGCGTGGTCCAACCCATGTCCTTATTTGGTTGTTGGGTTGGGCTATCGTGCTAGGACAGGCTGTGGACCGAGGTTACGACCGGAAGCTTTTATTATTACTAGTATTATTAATTTATGCTTGGATTTTATCTCACTCTTTTGTGCTTCCTTGTGGTACTTGCTATTCGGGGCTGACCCCGCTGGTTTTGTTTGGCCAGATCTCGTAGCAGCGCCTGAGGATCCAAACTTCCTCCCCGACGTCAATGGTGCATACTAGGAGCATGGCTGGCGGGGGACTCGAGTGGGTTTCTTCTTCACCACTCTAGTATCTTTACTTATGTTATGGCGTTTAGCCACCGGCACCTGTTAGCCGGCTAATCTGGATATTTTGTCTTGCATAATTTGTAATTAAATCAGACTGCAGCTGAATACAATTATGTACCTATGACTCTCTGGGCTAGCTAACTTATAAAGCTAGATCCCCATGATCATTTTGATGATGCGTCGGGGACGCCTTACTGCTTTATCTTATATGATCATTATTTACTGCTTCTTGTTTGATTGATTGAGACCTAGATGCTCTGTGAGACCATAGGAGACTTGATTGTAGCATGCACCCCCTTGTCTCTTGACAGCCACGATCGTCGTATGACGTTTATATACCTCATATGGAGTAGCTGGCCTAGTTCGTCTCCGTATTTCGGTACTGGGGCGTGACACCTTCAGGAAATGGGAATTAAAGTGATCTTGCCACAAGATACAGGAGTTATGGCCAGTTTACAGATTCAGTCTACTTTAGTAGAGAGGATCAGAGCAGCCCAGGTAGAGGATCCGCGGATCCAGAAGCTTCGATCAGAGTGTGAGTCAGGTCTCAGAAAGGAGTTAGTAATCCATGAGGATGGTACACTTAGGTTCGGAAACCGTCTTTGTGTACCAGGTGGAGACCTTCGACAAGAAGTTATGTCAGAGGCTCATAGTTCTCCTTATTCCATTCATCCCGGAGGCACAAAGATGTATCAGGATATGAAGCAGCACTTTTGGTGGAATGGCATGAAGAGGAAAATAGCGAGGTTCGTATCCAAATGTTTGGTATGTCAGCAAGTGAAGGCAGAGCAGCAGAGACCAGCAGGATTGTTACAGCCGCTTCCTATTCCGGAGTGGAAGTGGGATTACATCACGATGGACTTTGTGACCGGTTTACCTAGATCTCCGACCGGTCGAAACGCAGTTTGGGTAATCGTGGATCGGCTCACGAAGGTTGCTCATTTTCTTCCTTTCAGAGTAGGACAGTCTACTGAGCAGCTGGCAGAAATGTATATGAAGCAGATTGTAAGGCAGCATGGTGTTCCAGTCAGCATAGTATCAGATCGAGACACACGGTTCACCTCTCATTTTTGGCGAAGTTTGCATCAAAGTTTGGGTACTAAGTTGAGGTTCAGTACAACCTATCATCCGCAGACGGACGGACAATCAGAGAGAACCATTCAGACCTTGGAAGATATGTTACGGGCTTGTACTTTGGACTTCGGCGGAACTTGGGAAGATCATCTTCATTTAGTAGAGTTCTCTTACAATAATAGTTATCAGGCAAGTATACAGATGGCACCGTTTGAAGCATTATACGGAAGGAAGTGCAGGTCCCCTCTGGCATGGGACGATGTGGAAGAAAGAAAATTGTTGGGACCAGAGATGATCACGCAGACAGTGGAGACAGTCAAGTTGATCAGAGAGCGGCTTCGAGTCGCGCAGGACAGACACCGACACTGGGCAGATCAGCATCGTAGGCCTCTAGAGTTTGGCGTTGGTGACCAAGTATTTCTGCGGATTTCGCCTACTCGGGGTGTCATTAGATTTGGAACCCGAGGAAAGCTTAGTCCGAGATTCGTTGGTCCTTTTGAGATTTTCGCTCGGGTAGGCGATGTTGCTTATCGGCTTGCCCTTCCTCCCTCGCTATCTGGCGTACATGATGTGTTTCATGTATCTCAGTTGCGTGGATATGTCCCGGATCCGAGTCATGTCCTCGATCATTCGTAGTTAGTCGTTGGTACCGACCTAACTTACGAGGAACAACCCGTGACTATTTTGGACCGGCGAGAGAAGGTGCTTAAGAACCGGACTATTAACCTTATCCGTGTCGTTTGGGGCCATCACTCTCCGGAAGAGTCAACCTGGGAGCACGAGGACGAGATTAGATCTCGGTATCCGCACTTGTTCGACTCAGAAGGTATGTTTCTCCTCATGCCTTGGTAATCCGATTACATGCATGTTTTGCACCATTATGAAATATATGATCAATGACTGCTAATGATAGGTTACTTGTGTAGATTGTAATTGCACCTTGCTTGCCCGAATTTCTCTATCTTGTCTTGGCAGAAATTCCGAGGACGGAATTTTTCTAAGGAGGATAGAGATGTCACTCCCCGATCCCAATAGACGTATTCATTCATAAATTCTGTACATGGTATCCTGTATTTAGCATCTGTATAATTCTATTTATTATTTAATGGTTGCATAGTTTTAAGCATGTCATTAGTGGAATGGTTATAGCATGTTTAGAGGTTAGGGTTTTCTTAAGCCAACCCAACCCCTATTTATATTCTCTTCCTCACTCTCTCTCCTCATTCACTCCTCCATTTATTTTCCTCAACCACCATCCTTAGGCAAGTACAACTTGCTCAAAAGTAAAGATTTGTGCATTTTTTATTTTAGATTTTTTTTCCTTTGATATTATTTGTCTATATTGTTCTTCTCTTCATTCTCTACAAGTTTAGTTCTTGGAGTTTTTGATTTTAATGGCTAGTTTGGTGTAGATCTAAGTTTCTAAAACAAGGGTTTTATGTATTTATATGGTTTTGATCTACCAAACTTGGTTATTTTCGAAAACTAATGGTCATAGGTTGTAGAAAATTTGATTCTACACAATTTTGACCTTTGAAAAGTTAGATTTCGACTTGTTTTGAGGAAGTTATGGCCAAAACAATATTTGGATATTTTCTATGTCATCAGTCCTGATTTTGGCAGGGACGATGAATAGTGCCACTGCATAGTGCCGCATAGTGCCGAGCCGCATAAGGATTCTGCATAGTGCTGTATAGTGCCGAGCCGCATGAGGATGCTGCATAGTGCCGCATAGTGCCGAGCCGCATAAGGATTCTGTATAGTGCCGCATAGTGCCGAGCCGCATGAGGATGCTGCATAGTGCCGAGCCGCATAAGGATTCTGTATAGTACCGCATAGTGCCGAGCCGCATAAGAATGCTGCATAGTGTCGTATAGTGCCGAGCCGCATGAGGATGCTGCATAGTGCCGCATAGTGCCGAGCCGCATGAGGATGCTGCATAGTGCTGTATAGTGCCGAGCCGCATGAGGATGATGCATAGTGCCACATAGTGCCGAGCCGCATAAGGATTCTGCATAGTGCCTTATAGTGCCGAGCCGCATGAGGATGCTGCATAGTGCCGAGCCGCATGAGGATGCTGCATAGTGCTGAGCCGCATAAGGATTCTGCATAGTGCCGCATAGTGCCGAGCCGCATGAGAATGCTGCATAGTGCCGCATAGTGTCGAGCCGCATAAGAATGCTGCATAGTGTTGCATAGTGCTGAATAGTGCCGCATAGTGCCTATTTTGGCTGTTTTTGGTTATTTTAAGTCCTATTTGGCTGAATTGTGGCCAGAATTTCTCCTAACTCCCAACATGAAAGTTGTAGATCTTTGTCTTGGCTTCAAGAATCTTCATGACTAGCGAGCTCTTCACACCCTAAGTGCATAGTACCTTCTTGTTCTATTTTCCTCTTGTGTTTTGGTCCTCATTCCTGATCTAACTCCTATGCGTATGCTGGATAACCCTATGTGTGTACTAAGGTACAATCTATGTGAGCATCGATGTGCTATCATATGTGCTAAGTGTTCCTATGTGATACCTGTCAGTACCTCCAAGAGTCCAGTATTTACATAGCAATTGGTCAGTAGCAATGACGTGGCATTGTTGTGTGTCGCATTACACCAAGAAGGGGGTACATACGTATGACTCTATGAGCCCGTAAGGATCACTTCTTGTGGTACTCGTACAATGTACGACATATAGGGGAGTGAGCATGTGACCACGACATGTGAACTCCGAGAATAACCTAGGGATTAACTAGGCAACTAACTTGGTAGATGCATTGGGTGGAAAGAATCCCGAGATCGTGCCATACTAGCCACCCCAGGACCAGTCCTGACGTGTCGGGTTGGCCACCACGGATATGGTTTCACTCGCCTATAGAGGATGGCTATATCCGACTCCTACGAGCTATGTGTTATATGTTTTAGCGCGGTAGCCCTCCGGGGGACCGGTGCATAATCAATGTGCTATATGTCTTATGGTTTGGCTAGCCCTGCTGGGTTGACACGATCTGAGGATTCCTTTTTAATCATTATCGCGGGGATAACTCCGCCAAATATAGAAAGCCGCATGAATGAATGGCCGCTTGAAAAATGACTTGACTGTGCCTTATAACTTCCGTTAGTAGCCAAGGGACATGGACTGTCATGGTGCGTGGTCCAACCCATGTCCTTGTTTGGTTGTTGGGTTGGGCTATCGTGCTAGGACAGGCTGTGGACCGAGGTTACGACCGGAAGCTTTTATTATTACTAGTATTATTAATTTATGCTTGGATTTTATCTCACTCTTTTGTGCTTCCTTGTGGTACTTGCTATTCGGGGCTGACCCCGCTGGTTTTGTTTGGCCAGATCTCGTAGCAGCGCCTGAGGATCCAAACTTCCTCCCCGACGTCAATGGTGCATACTAGGAGCATGGCTGGCGGGGGACTCGAGTGGGTTTCTTCTTCACCACTCTAGTATCTTTACTTATGTTATGGCGTTTAGCCACCGGCACCTGTTAGCCGGCTAATCTGGATATTTTGTCTTGCATAATTTGTAATTAAATCAGACTGCAGCTGAATACAATTATGTACCTATGACTCTCTGGACTAGCTAACTTATAAAGCTAGATCCCCATGATCATTTTGATGATGCGTCGGGGACGCCTTACTGCTTTATCTTATTTGATCATTATTTACTGCTTCTTGTTTGATTGATTGAGACCTAGATGCTCTGTGAGACCATAGGAGACTTAATTGTAGCATGCACCCCCTTGTCTCTTGACAGCCACGATCGCCGTATGACGTTTATATACCTCATATGGAGTAGCTGGCCTAGTCCGTCTCCGTATTTCGGTACTAGGGCGTGACAATCGCGTGCACGACATATTCCCTCGACGCAAGGCTTGACGCAGCCTTTGCTCGTCAAGTTGATGCATGATTAAGTTAGGCTAAGTGATTCTAGGCGATCGAAGACATTCTAAGCATTGTTCCATGTTTTCTACAGTTGCCGATATTACTTGGTTTCACGATCATAAGGCCTGTCATATAGAGTATGACTTGGGCGGTGGTGTCGCATAGAGTTCAATTTGGTTTAAGGCACGATGTCACGGACTTAGTGTTTTTAAGACACGGGGAACGGTCGATTAAATTGAGTTGGAAGGAGGGCTTTCAAATAGTCGTTCCTGAGTCGAATGAAATGATAGGGCAAGAAGGAAGAATGCTCGCGACCATGGGTCGTCGAGGCGGTCTCAAATGTTAGAAGTTTTGAACTTGGTCCTAAAAAGATGGTAACATTAGAAGAAGAACGACTGTATGAGACGTCAATTCGAGTCGAGTCTTGCATGGTCATTGGACAACTTGTCGACAAGGGCGATGTTTCCACGAGCGGCATCCCTGGGCGCCATGGGACCGTTTCGGCCTAGGGGAAACACGGTATAGCCGAGCTGGGAGTACTGTTCAGGTTATTCGAAAACTTTCAGCGGGGATCGCTACTTATGTCACGCCCCAGAACCAGAATACTGGAGAGCGGGGGCAGACATAGCCAGCTACGTATATTGAAGTGCAACCCAACTCGCTATACGGTCACGGCTGTCTAGGATACATGAGGGTTTACTACAAGCCAACAGTCTTCTAAGGTCATGAACAAGCCTATTGTCTCAATCACAAGCAAGTAAGTAAGAGTTACAAGATGTATGATCATTAAATATACAATAGTAAGGCGTCCCAAACATTACATATTCAGCTGATCATGAAGCTAGTCGTTACAAAATGTTAGGACTAGCAAGAGTTTAGTCATACATGATCAACCCTAGGATCTGTCAATCATGTTACAGCCCGTAGGCAGACAGTAAGTAAAGTGCAATCGAGCTAAACAGGTGCTCGTCGGCTAAACGCCTCAAAAGAATATTTTTACAATAAAGTGGGAGATCAAAAATAAACCCACTCGTTGCCAGGGTTCCGTCTAGTGGCCACCATCTGGCTGGAAGGTCGGTAGATCCTCTGGAGCTGCTCCGAAATCTGGCCACACAAAACCAGCTGGATCAGACCCCAGAAAGAGCAAGTGCCACAAAGGAAGCTTCACTTAGGAACTAAAACTAGCAATCAGCACAAGATATAAATAAAAGTAAGAACTGGAAATAAAGAAAATACATCAGGATGATATACGACGAGATAACCATGGAACTATTCAGATAACCAGGTTACAACCCGTAAACCAAACAAGGACCGGGGTTGTAACCCTTCGTCTGCATAGAACTTGGAATTCTCACCATTTATCGGTAAAATAAATACAAGCATTCTGGTCATTCAATAATCTGGAACAAGATCATGGCAAGACTAGACTGGTTAGACTCCATCCAATCACTTCACGGCCAAGCAAGAATTACGGATTGATACTTTAACTAACTAGGGTTGTCACAAGCCTAATTACTAACAAGATGCAGTAAGATTATTCCACAGCCACAAGCCCTGCAGACCATCCAGGTTACCCGAGTTGAAAGATTAGAGTTGAATTCAGGTGGGTACATCGTCCAGGAAACGAATGTACCCTTAGGTAGCTTGAAGGGTGCAACACATGACAGTGTGCTGGAAATGTGCCCTACTCGACGGCAGGCTACAGATCCCAAGGCGTGCCCAGGTAACGGGATTGCTTGTAGCTGGGAGATCTCTTTATGACTAATGTATTAATCTAGTTATTTAGCCTTAGTCTATTTCAGTAGGTACTCCTGACCGTGGTACTCAGGAGTCCCATCCTAGACATGATGCAAGACAGGACTGTTTTATTTGTACAAGCACAATCGCCCACGGTGTCCATATTATTTATACAGGTCATGCCATGTCAGGTAGCCGTCGCAACAGCTGTTCAAGATATATCATGTCAGGTTATCATGTCAAGTGTACTAGTCAGGAGTGCGCTACGACGGACCACTATCAGGTCATGTCAGGTTATTATGTCAGGAGTGCACCACTACGGGTCACTATCACGTCATGCTCAATTATCAATTCCAAATATATCAAATGAATTCATGATTTTCGAGTTCAGGACAAAAGGCGTAAGGATATAAAATGGACGTAAAATATCTAATAAAATATCAATATTCAGGGCTATAGAAGAGCCATGCGGCTAAGACATATGCGGTCAGGAAAAAGGGTAAGACACATGCGGCCCAATTAGGAGAGCGCATGCGGCCAGGGTCACTGGATCCCATGCGGCCAAGACAAGGGGCGCATGCGGCTGGAAGTGCAAGGGCACATGCGGCCAGGAAGCCAATCCCCATGCGGTCAGTGGGAAGGGAGGGGCATGCGGCCAGGGGACGAGGACGCATGCGGCTCCAAGATGTTGGGCCTCATGCGGCCAGCGGAAGAGTGGACTTCATGCGGCTGGAAGGGAGCAAGTTCATGCGGTTAGGGAATGACGGGCGCATATGCGGCTGGAATTAATCAGGGTCATGCGGCCCGGACTAAGAAGTCCATGCGGCTGGGTCTGGGGGTTCTCATGTGGCTCGAAGATCAGGGCCTATGCGGTCCGCAAGTGCTAGAGTTCATGCGGCTCAAGGAGATGGACACATATGCGGCCGATGGGGAATGAGCCCATGCGGCTCAGGAAGTGAGATCCAGCCTATGCGGCTGAGAGTCTCATGCGGCCGAATCACTTGTCGTATGAATTGTCATGCGGTCAAGTCAAGTCTAAGCACAGTTCATCTTCTCCAAATTTCTGAGAGGAAGAACACCATGAGAGCCAAGTTCTCAAGCTCCACAACTCCATCATCCGGAGCCCAAATCCGGACTTCCATAGGTCAAAATGGGGTAGAACAAAATTCTCTACAACATAGAACCATCAAATCTCGGAAATAATAAGATTAAGTAGATCAAACCCAAGAAATCCAAAAATAATATAAATATAGATCTACAAGAATCTAGCCATGGAAAGTGAAAATGCCAAGTTCTAAAGTGAGTTAAAATGCTGTAAGGAAGAGAATAAACAATAAAATTGGAGTTCCTCCATGAAGCAAGTTGCACTTGCCTAGACCTCTCTCTTCTCTCTCTGGTAGGTAAGAAGTAAATGAGGAAGAAGAAGATGATAAATGAAGAGAGAGAAAGGAGAAGGGGTAATAAATACAAATGGTGGTGGTAGGTAGGGGGTTCATCCAAGGGTTCATCATGAACCCAAGCAATCCCAACCGAACCAAGCCAACCCCGGGCCAAGAATAAACCGAGCCAAGAAGGAAAAGCTAAGCCAGGAATTAAGCAATACAAGAATAAATACGTACACGTATTCCAGAAATACGTAATAGGAACCACAGGCATTACAACTCTACCCACCTTAAAAGAATTTCATCCTCGGAATTTAATCAAGAGGCTAGAGGAGCAATGATAAGCTACATTAATCACATGCAAGCTATAACTAGGCAGACAATCACTCATTCAAGCAAGAAATCGAAGGCGTGAGGCATAAGAAAGACATTATACCTCAAGAGTCAAACAAGTCGGGATATCGCGATCGGATATCATCTTCACGCTCCCACGTTGACTCTCCTAAAGAGTGATGACCCCAAGCAACTCGGACTAACTTGATAGTCATGTTCTTGAGTATCTTCTTCCTCCGGTCCAATATAGACACTGATCTCTCCTCATACGAAAGGTTGGTACCAACAACCAATTCTGAATGATCCAGGATGTGGCTCGGGTCCGGGATATACCGTCGTAATTGGGATACATGGAACACGTCATGTACCTCGCTTAGCGACGGCGGAAGAGCGAGACGACAGGATACATCTCCTACTCGCTCCAGAATGTCAAACGGTCCTATATACCTAGGACTAAGCTTGCCCCGTACGCCGAAACGAATGACGCCACGGTTAGGCAAAATCCTCAGGAATACATGATCGCCGACCGAAAACTCGAGAGGGTGTAATGCCCCGCTCCGCATCGGTGCATTACGATGAGTCATCGACTCGAAGAGTTGCGTTGACCCGATAAGGTATCGATGCGAATCGATGCAAAGGATAAGTCCCGTCGAGCAAGTGCTGATTTTAGTTGATCTGGTGTGCAGGCTATGCTTTTACGCTGGACGATAAGAGGTCGGCATTTTGCCTTATGCAATGAAGTGTCCGCGAAACCAAATCGAGGCCCTGCAACGGATTGTGGCATGGACGCGATAGGCCAAATCAACCGAGTAGTTCAAAGGAATGGCTAAGTCCGGGAGTTAGCTATGCGATCGAGTTATGGAAGCGAGACGCTTCAATCGACAAAACGGCAAGGCGTATCGGCTTAAGGTGGGCGGGTTCTTGACTCTCTCTCCCTATTCCTTCACGTCTAATAATATATGGTATTGTATGCGTAAGATGTTATCGAGGTAGCGAGCGTGGCTCGGCGAGTAAGTGCCTAAGTATGTGTCGAACACTAAGGTAAAACATTGAACAATCGAACAATTGAAGCGACGTGCATCAAGTGTATGAGTTCGCGGTAGGGCAAATAATGGTAGAACATTGAAAGACAACATCGAGATGTGCATCATGTGCACGGCTCTGAGAACATTGAACTCTAGACGTAGAACATTGATTATGATGCTGAGCGTGCCTTTGTGCACTTATGTACGAAAAGACTAAGTAAATACGGAAGTAGGCTATGCGAACAACATTATGAACGGGACGCGTGACTATGAGTACGAGACGACTAAGCCGTTGGGCGTCGTGCATCAATATGGATGTGTTGGGGCATAACGCCGACGGAGCTCCCCATGCGAATGGTGGATTATGTTTATGGCCCGAGAAACCGTTTATGTGCGACACTATGTTTATGGAATACGAGATCGGTTGGTATGCTATGGATTGTATGATATGGAACGTATTGCATGGTCAATGGACTCGGATTGCCCGTGCACGGGTGCGGCTTCCCTCGAACGGTTACGCCGGAGCGCCGGGACCGTTCGGCCTAGGAGGGAATTATGTGTGGTATTTATGGTGCACAACATTCGGACGGATTGCGACCGTCCAGTGCTGTGATAAGCTATAATATCCGTAAGTTTGGGATCCTTCGGATACTGGGCTAGCAACCCGTATCGAAACGATTGTAGGCTTACACATAAGAGATGCCAAGTCCATTACGGTGCGACACACCGTGACCTTCATATAGATAGGGCCGGTGGGCTGAGATGAGAGCTGGGTGCAGGCGCAGGGCCTACTACCCATTATGTATATGTTTACGTTTATGATCGGTTGATTTTGCGAATCGTATGTTTGCTTATGTTAAGTTCTAACCACTGCAGGCTAAGGAAAATGGGATGGCATGAGCACGAACACCATGTTTACGTTTATGTTATGGCTAACTGTATCTGCTGCAGGAACACGGAATGTGGTGACATATTATAATAATGTGCTATGTTAAGTTTTGCCATGAAATTGATCCTAAGGCTAAATAGAAAGACCACAAAGTAAGATGCATGCTCACTAAATGATTAAGTGTTTGGTTTGGGTGTGAGCGGGCTTTGATCAGTGCGAAACGAGGACGAAAGCACTAAACCCCCACTAGTTTATGTGCAGGTTCAGGTTATGATCAGCTTGGGGCGGAGCTTGGCTTGGACGTGCCGAGGCATGGAGTCCTTGGCGTTCAAGAGGAGCTTCCGCATATGCGTTCGGACTTGCGACATGGAGATGTTCGGCAGAAGACTACTTGGTGGCTATAAAGGGGCATAATGTATGGAACAATGTAATCCTTTGTGAGCTAGAGAGATCATGAGCGTTGTAGCCAATTGACATTTTATGTTGGGCTATTCAGAGCCTTTGTAACCTTCAGTTCAATATTAATAAAAGAGATTCTTATGTTTCACTTGTTTTCTTCCGCTGCTTATGTTATCGATTTGAGATAGTTCTATGTGAACCTGTTATCTTGCCTTGCACGAGCGCAACTCCAGGCTCGTGCGGCATCACGCCCCAGCGATGACGATGATTCGGGTAAAATCTAGCGAGGACGAGCGATTTCCCGGGTCGGGGCATGACAAGTTGGTATCAGAGCGGTTCCATCCTTTGGACCGTGCGTGAATCTCTTTGACCCTCAGTTGCTTCGATATCGAAATTCAGTTGACTCTAAGTTGTTCCGCAACCGTATGGCTCATGGATCTGCTCGACGCTACATTGGATGTTCTATACAATAAGTCTATATTAAGTTGCGTACGTCTGCCACAAGTATGTCGTGACTATTACGCTATCTCTGGGTGCCATCGGAGAGTGTTGGTTGCACGAGGTGCAACGAGTTATGGAACGTTGGTTGCACGAAGTGCAACGGGTTATGGGATGTTGGTCGTACGAAGTGCAACGAATATGTTGATGTTGGTTGCACGAAGTGCAATGATATATGTGTTGTTGGTCGCACGCAGTACGAGGAGTTATGTGTTGTTGGTCGCACGTAGTGCGAGGAGTTATGTGTTGTCGGCCGCACGAAGTGCGGGGAGATATGTGTTGTTGGTTGCACGAAGTGCAACGGATCGATATGTGAGACGATGCGTATTATATGGCTATGCGAGTGATTTTGTGCTATCGGTTGCACGGAGTGCAGCAAGTCGTGGATCGTTCGTTGTATCGGTACAACGAGTCGATATGGTATGATGCGTGTTGTATGGCTATGCGGATGGATAGCGATATGTTGCACGAGATTGGGTAAAGACCTTAAGTATCGAGAATGAGTTGTTGCACGAGTTGTAACGAGTGAGATTGGGAGATCGCGGATGCGATAGTACGAGTCGAGATGGTCGCTAAGTCGAGTTGAGTAGGCGAACATGTATGTTGGCCGAATATCGCGTTGAGCTTTGAATAAGCGAATGTTGCGGGCGTGATCGATACGATCGCCATGGTACGGTTAGATTGAATATGTGTCAAACTTGAGCTAACGCTAGAGCTGGGATTGAAAGGATCGCCATACGGGATAGTTGATCGGAAGATAGGTGTCGGATCTATACGAAGTGTGATGTCGAGTAATGACTCGATTTCGAGTGGTATATGCAATACCAACTATGCGAGCAAGTATAGCGAAGTATTGTGTCGATAACGATAGGCTCGATCCTGAGTGGTATATGGGATACCACTTAGCGATAGCTATGTTAAGCTTTTGGTGACTTGCGATAGGGTACGTGAAGACGATTATGTTGTTACGATATGTTTGTCCACAACGGACGGAGTGGTACCGAGACTCGAGTGGAAATGATGCGGTAGGAGTCGATATAAGTATGCTTTGGTGAATTAGTTAAATGAATATGAGTGAAGTCGTGCCTACGGAGGATACGTCGGACGAGGATTCGCTAAGTATAAGTCGAATGATAGGCCGAGCATATGCGAATGAATGTTACGTTGAGGAAATGGTCGACCCGGTCGAACTTATGTTGAGTTAGTACGGAGACATCTTCGGAACGAATTGAGTAGGTACGGAGAAATTGTGCGAACGAATTTGGGTTAATGCAATGAGTCGGTAGCACGATTTGGAAGTACGAGTTAGGGATATGAGAAGTGATGTGTGCAAGACTTGATTCGTATTCGAGTTCGGATAATGGCAATGATTACAACGGGTTTGAGCTTATGAGAAAGGAAGATGTTCAGGTTATGCATATCGACGATGGTATTGAGGCGTATCAAAGACGATATGCAATAACTCGGGGATACTCTGATCGAATGAACGAAAATTATGTTGAGCATTGTTGTTGAACGAATAAGATGCAAGTTAAGTTGAAGGTAGTTTGGATGATAACGGTAGGAATGCTTCGAAGAATTTAAGAGTCGATGGATGTTACTCGGAAGAAAACAGAAGTGATTGATTGCTTCGCGGATCACCACTATATTGACATTCTTGTCTTGAGCGAGCGCAACACCAGCCTCGCACATGCGTCACGTCAAAATTAGAACGATCATTCCGCGTGAGCGCTGGTATGGTGATTCATCCAGTGGGGATGATCGAACTTGCAAGGCGTGGCAATTTGGATATGGATTGTGGTTTGATGCGAAGGTAGAATTGAGGATTGTGCGATATCGTCGACGGTAGTGCCTAAGTGACTCGAGTAGCAGCGGCGCATTAGTTGCACGGGGATAGATAAATTATGGATTGGTATGTCGGATTGGGTAAAGTCCCATAGGAATTGTCGAGAATTGATTTGGCTCCGCAATAGGATATAGCATGGTTCGTTGTAACTGTCCCTCGTTGATGATCTTCAATTATCGAGCGTAGTTTCGGGGCAGATGACCCTAGAAGACTTGACCGCCAAATCAAGTGAATGTTGAAGTCCCATAGGATGACCCTAAAGAAGTCGCGTAAGAAGGATAAGGAATGAGGTAGTGCATGTTGAGGATAAGTCTAAGTGAGTGGGTATCGTGTCTTGAAAGTTAGCGAGTACTAGAATCGATATGGTTAAGAAAAGTTATGTTGAATCGAGTAGATATTGAGGAACGTGCTTAGCGTAGTAACGCGGTAAGGCGATTGCAAGAATTCTGCAATGCGCGAGAGTGACGGATAGTACAATGACCCTAAGAGTTGTGTCGTATATCAATTGGAATAACGGTTAGACTATGTACGTATTGGGCGCACGATCGATGTTACGAAATGAACTAGTCGGGATTGATTCGAGAATTGAGTAAAGGATTCGTATTCGGTCGAGAGTAGGAGATTGGCGTATCGTAAGAGACCTTGGGTCGGAAAGATTGTTGCCTTTGAGCATTGTAGACTCAAGTTTACCTCTTGTGTCGGGAGAGCGCGAGCATGATGTCTGGATAAGTTACCTAGCGGGGGTAGCCCCAGACTCGATATGCGGGTAGTTCGAGAACGTGGATCACGTATGCATAGTTGCGTCGAGACTTAGTACGGATTGTAGACAAAAGAATTTGTGACATGTTGACATAGTCCATGTCGTAGAGGCCAAGCGTTATGAATGATTGGATGAAAGACTTGAGTTATACGAGAGATAGGAAACGGTTGGGCGAATAGGCGTTGTGGGAGCTTGTTGCGATCGGATGCGCAATGACTTGTGCAATGCGAGTGTTAGGTGGCCGGCGAGAAACTTACGAGATCGAAGTTATGGTTGAATTAAGTTATGTGTAAGATGTTGGAAGATGATCGCATGTTATGGGATGATGCATACGAAGAGTATTTTGGGAATAGGTGCTAAGATATGACTAAGTCGAGTACGGACCGATGGATGCTTGAGGATTTAAGTTGAATTTGTTAGTTGTCCCGATATCCTACAACTAAGCTTGGCTGAAATGCATATATTGGTGGGACGCCTAAAATATGTGTATGATCCAGACTGAGTTGTATGATTCAACGATAGTAACACGTGATCGTGAAGCGATCTATGCGAGGCACTTGAATTAAGTGTTGGTTTCGGTTCGAGGACGAACCTGATTTTGAGTGGTATATTATGTAATGCCCCGCTCCGCATCGGTGCATTACGATGAGTCATCGACTCGAAGAGTTGCGTTGACCCGATAAGGTATCGATGCGAATCGATGCAAAGGATAAGTCCCGTCGAGCAAGTGCTGATTTTAGTTGATCTGGTGTGCAGGCTATGCTTTTACGCTGGACGATAAGAGGTCGGCATTTTGCCTTATGCAATGAAGTATCCGCGAAACCAAATCGAGGCCCTGCAACGGATTGTGGCATGGACGCGATAGGCTAAATCAACCGAGTAGTTCAAAGGAATGGCTAAGTCCGGGAGTTAGCTATGCGATCGAGTTATGGAAACGAGACGCTTCAATCGGCAAAATGGCAAGGCGTATCGGCTTAAGGTGGGCGGGTTCTTGACTCTCTCTCCCTATTCCTTCACGTCTAATAATATATGGTATTGTATGCGTAAGATGTTATCGAGGTAGCGAGCGTGGCTCGACGAGTAAGTGCCTAAGTATGTGTCGAACACTAAGGTAGAACATTGAACAATCGAACAATTGAAGCGACGTGCATCAAGTGTACGAGTTCGCGGTAGGGCAAATGATGGTAGAACATTGAAAGACAACATCGAGATGTGCATCATGTGCACGGCTCTGAGAACATTGAACTCTAGGCGTAGAACATTGATTATGATGCTGAGCGTGCCTTTGTGCACTTATGTACGAAAAGACTAAGTAAATACGGAAGTAGGCTATGCGAACAACATTATGAACGGGACGCGTGACTATGAGTACGAGACGACTAAGCCGTTGGGCGTCGTGCATCAATATGGATGTGTTGGGGCATAACGCCGACGGAGCTCCCCATGCGAATGGTGGATTATGTTTATGGCACGGGAAACCGTTTATGGCACGGGAAACCGTTTATGTGCGACACTATGTTTATGGAATACGAGATCGGTTGGTATGCTATGGATTGTATGATATGGAACGTATTGCATGGTCAATGGACTCGGATTGCCCGTGCACGGGTGCGGCTTCCCTCGAACGGTTACGCCGGGGCGCCGGGACCGTTCGGCCTAGGAGGGAATTATGTGTGGTATTTATGGTGCACAACATTCGGACGGATTGCGACCGTCCAGTGCTGTGATAAGCTATGATATCCGTAAGTTTGGGATCCTTCGGATACTGGGCTAGCAACCCGTATCGAAGCGATTGTAGGCTTACACATAAGAGATGCCAAGTCCATTACGGTGCGACACACCGTGACCTTCATATAGATAGGGCCGGTGGGCTGAGATGAGAGCTAGGTGCAGGCGCAGGGCCTGCTACCCATTATGCATATGTTTACGTTTATGATCGGTTGATTTTACGAATCGTATGTTTGCTTATGTTAAGTTCTAACCACTGCAGGCTAAGGAAAATGGGATGGCATGAGCATGAACACCATGTTTACGTTTGTGTTATGGCTAACTGTATCTGCTGCAGGAACACGGGATGTGGTGACACATTATAATAATGTGCTATGTTAAGTTTTGCCATGAAATTGATCCTAAGGCTAAATAGAAAGACCACAAAGTAAGATGCATGCTCACTAAATGATTAAGTGTTTGGTTTGGGTGTGAGCGGGCTTTGATCAGTGCGAAGCGAGGACGAAAGCACTAAACCCCCACTAGTTTATGTGCAGGTTCAGGTTATGATCAGCTCGAGGCGGAGCTTGGCTTGGACGTGCCGAGGCATGGAGTCCTTGGCGTTGAAGAGGAGCTTCCGCATATGCGTTCGGACTTGCGACATGGAGATGTTCGGCCGAAGACTACTTGGTGGCTATAAAGGGGCATAATATATGGAACAATGTAATCCTTTGTGAGCTAGAGAGATCATGAGCGTTGTAGCCAATTGACATTTTATATTGGGCTATTCAGAGCCTTTGTAACCTTCAGTTCAATATTAATAAAAGAGATTCTTATGTTTCACTTGTTTTCTTCCGCTGCTTATGTTATCGATTTGAGATAGTTCTATGTGAACCTGTTATCTTGCCTTACACGAGCGCAACTCCAGGCTCGTGCGGCATCACGCCCCAGCGATGACGATGATTCGGGTAAAATCTAGCGAGGACGAGCGATTTCCCGGGTCGGGGCGTGACAGAGGGCGCCGATGAGAATCGGTCCAATGTCGCTGGCGATCTTGGGCAACTCGAAGATGATCTCTAACTCGCCTGACTACTTCAACTGTCTGAGCAATCATTTCTGGACCGAGGATCTGCCTCTCTCCAATATCATCCCAAGCTAGCGGGGATCTGCACTTCCTGCTATACAGTGCCTCGAACGGTGCCATCTGGATACTGGCATGGAAACTGTTGTTGTACGAGAATTCCACCAGGTACAAGTGATCTTCCTATGAACCACCGAAGTCAAGTGTGCAAGACCGCAACATGTCTTCAAGAGTCTGGATCGTGCGCTCCGACTGGCCATCTGTCTGTGGGTGATATGCTGAACCGAACTGGAGATGAGTTCCCAAACTCTCTTGCAAGCTACGCCAGAAGTGCGACGTGAATCTTGAATCTCGGTCCGAGGTAATACTGACTGGCACACCGTGCAACCTAACAATCTGCCTGAGGTACATCTCCGCTAGCTGAGCCGTCGACTGACCAACTCTGAATGGGAGAAAGTGAGCCACCTTCGTGAGTCTGTCAACTATAACCCAAATAGCATCTCGACTAGCTGGGGACCTAGGCAATCCGGTCACAAAATCCATGGTCACATGCTCCCACTTCCATTCTGGAATCGGCAAGGGCTGAAGAAGTCCAGCCGGTCTCTGATGTTCAGCCTTGACTTGTTGGCAAACCAAACACCGAGAGACAAACCGAACTATCTCTTGCTTCATGCCATTCCACCAGAAGTGCTGACGGATATCTCGGTACATCTTCGTACTGCCAGGATGGATGGAATACTGAGAACTGTGCGCCTCTGACATGATCTCCTGCCTGATATCTCCACTAGGTACACAAAGACGCTTTCCATGTCGAAGTGTACCGTCTTCATGAATGCATAACTCTGGTCTTCGTCCTGCCTCACACTCTGCTCTGAGTCGCTGAAGCTTGAAATCTGCCGACTGCGCCATCCGGATCCTCTCGACTATAGTGGACTGAACTTGCATACTGGCCATCAAGGCCACATTGGAAGGAAGAACAACTTCAATACCCATTTTCTGAAGATCTGCTAACAGCTCTAGTTGCACTGTTAGAAAATAAACTCCCGCTCTCCTGCTCAATGCATCCGCAACAACATTGGCCTTCCCAGGATGATACTGCAGGTTGACATCATAATCTACAAGAAGCTCCAACCATCTCCTCTGGCGCATGTTAAGATCCTTCTGGGTGAAAACATACTTCAGGCTCTTGTGGTCGGTGAAAATCTCCACCCTGTCTCCATACAAGTAGTGCCTCCACAACTTAAGTGCGAACACTACTGCTGCCAGCTCCAAGTCATGGGTTGGGTAATTCCTCTCATGATCAAGAAGTTGTCGTGACGCATAAGCTATTACCTTCCCATGCTGCATCAGAACACATCCTAAACCTCTACCTGAAGCATCACAGTACACTGAGAATCCTCCGGTCCCATCTGGAAGCGTGAGAATAGGAGCTGTTATCAGGCCTCGCTTCAACTGCTCAAAAGAACTCTGACACTCTGTCGTCCAAGCAAACTGTGCATCCTTGCGGGTCAACTGCGTCAATGGCGCTGAATTTCGAGCAAAATCTGAAACAAACCGTCGGTAGTAGCCGGCCAATCCAAGAAAACTGCGAACCTCCGCAACTGTGCTGGGCACTGGCCATGACTCAATAGCCATAATCTTCTGGGGATCCACTTCTACTCCTTCTCTGGTGATGATATGACCCAAGTACGAAATGCGATCGAGCCAGAACTCGTATTTACTGAACTTTGCATATAACTGGTGCTCTCTGAGGATCTGAAGAACTATACGAAGATGCTGCTCATGCTCCGCCTCACTCTTGCTGTAGACCAGAATGTCATCCAAGAACACAATCACAAACTGATCCAAGTAAGTCATGAAGATGCGATTCATGAGGTCCATGAATACTGTCGGCGCATTGGTTGCTCCAAAAGGCATAACAAGGAACTCCCAATGCCCATATCTTGATCTAAAAGCTGTCTTCGGGATGTCCTGCTCTCTGACTCTGATCTGATGATAATCTGAGCGTAAATCAATCTTCGAGAATACTGAAGCCCCCTTGAGTTGATCAAACAAGTCATCTATCCTCGGAAGAGGGTATCTGTTCTTGATTGTCCCTGAGTTCAAGGTACGATAATCAACACATAACCTGGACGTACCATCTTTTTTTTTCACAAGAAGCATCGGGGCTCCCCAAGGCGATCCACTAGCACGAATGAATCCCTTGGTTCTGAGTTCTTCAATCATCTTGTACAATATCTCCAACTCTGACGGTGCCATCATGTAGACTCTCTCTGATACTGGGGCTGTCCCGGGAATCAAGTCGATAGTGAACTCGATCTCCCGTTCCGGAGGCATACCTTGAAGTTCCTCTGGAAAAACATCTGGAAACTCATCCACTATCCTGGGCAACTGAACTGCCGCTACTGCCATCCGCAATACTGGAGGAGAAGGCTCAACCGCCCCTCTGGAAAAAGAAAACTCTAGCTCGCCTGGAATGCTAAAAACAACCCTACCAATGTGGCAGTCTATTCTAGCATACTGGTTCCTCAACCAATCCATCCCTAAGACCACATCATAATCGGCCATCGGAAACTCTATCAATCTAGCGGGGAATTCTCTACCGCTAACTACGATCCGACACGAGGAAAACACTCTATCTACTACCACAAGTCCGTTACCAGTAAGTATATTGAGCCTTACTGATAATGACTCGGGCTCCAATCCTACCCGTGTCGCGAATCGTGCAGACATAAATGAATGCGATGTACCAGAATCAAATAAAGCTGAAGCAGAAAAGGAGTTGACGAGAATAGTACCTGCCACTACCTCTCCTGGTGCCAATCCTTCCTCTACGGTTATTGTCATAGCCTGACCATGCCCTCGGGGTGCTGGTCCCCTCTGCTGAAATCCTTGCTGCCTATTCTGACTCTGGACCTGGGCTTGTGCATACTGCTGGGGGTTCTGCTGCTGGAATACTTGGGTCTGAGGCGGCAAGGGCCTCGACAATGGGTACTGTTGCTGCTGCTGGACCGGTGCTGGTCCTCTCACCGAAGAGCTAGAAAGGTTGGACGATGATGAACCACCCCTATTCGGGCAGGATCCAACCCTATGGTCTGGTACTCCACAGGCCAGGCACAATCCTTGCGCCCTGCGACATTCTACCACCACATGGCCTGGCTTCCCACAATGAGTACACCCCACTGCGGAAGACTGCTTCTGCTTTTGCTGCAGCAATAGTACCCATTGCCGAGGGGTGCTATCGAACGACGATGTTATCGTCGATGCGATATAAATGAGCGTGCTTGAAATTCGAGGAATGGTTCGAACGAAAAATTTGGAGTAGTCGATTTTGATTCAAATGATGGTTTTGAGGATTTGTCGAATGACTTCATCCCTGAGTGGTGTATGCGCTAGCTTCAGGGATGTCGATCGATTGATTGAAGATACGGGGTGTCGATGAGTCTATCAGCAAGCATCGTGTTATGCAAAGTCGTAGATTGAGTATCGTTAAATAAGTGGTAGTCTTGAAGATAAGGACGAATCGATTCAAACAAATTAGAGATGACGCGCACGGGATAGTGATTGCGCAAGTATGAAATACAAAACGATTGAGTAGGTAAAATCGAATCGAGGAAAAAGTTAGGGTGTACGAATGGATGACTTGATCGAGGAAATTGATACGGATCGTATATGAAAAATTAGCACGACGGAAAGATAGCGTGCATGAAAAGTTTGATTCGAATGTTTGAAAATGACTCTAAGGATTGGAATGGATGTTGCTCGATGATTTGAGTTAGCAAGGAATGATGTGATTTAAAGAAAAATATTGCTCGATGACTTAAGATAGACGGATGAACAATACGTGAATTTGGGTTTGAGGAAATTGATGTTGTAAATGATTCGAGGGATAATGATCGAATGTTGATCTTGAGTATCGAGAAGATTATCCAGTCAGACGCTAGCATCAGTCGCACGACTCAGAATTCGTTACAAATAAAGATCGTCAGGTTATGCATATCATCGATGGTATTAAGGCGTATCAAAGATCGGTATGCGATAACTCGGGGGTACTCGGATTCGTGAAATGACGGTCGTGCAATTGTTATTGTTCTGATGGATGCTATACTTAGGATTTTGATTAAAATAAATATGGATAAAAACAGAAGTGTCTTGATGGTTACGCGGATAACTACAGTGTTGATATTCTTGTCTTGTGCGAGCGTAACTCTACCCTCGCATATGCATCGCGTCGAATTTGGGGCGATCGTTCTGCACGAGCGCTGACATGGTGATTCATGTCGCAGGAATGATCGAACTTGGAAAATCAGGACACAGCAACTTTGATTGTCTCGACTTGTTGGTTTGATGCGAAGGAAAATTCGAGGATGTTTGGACTTACGATTGATGATTGAGTAAACTTGAGGATTGAATAGATTTAATCTACGTATCGAGAATGAATTAGTCTAGACACAAAACAAGAGTTACGTCACAATGAGGATGATTATTCTGCGGGAGCGTGCATGGTGATTGATGCCCACCGTGGATAATCTGACTCGCGTGAGATCGGGGGCGCAACATATTGTTAAGCTAGACGACCTTATGATCGAATACGTGAATTGTGATGAACGACTTAGAAAATATGAAATGTGAATTATGGTTTAGCGGTGAATCGTGTCGTAGCATGCTTGACTTGAGAAGGACTGATAGGTAGATTATGTCGAACATGTTCGAAGAGATAGACTATGCGAAATGGCTTGATAAACGAGTGATATTGATATATTGAGGAATTGGTTGAAACGTGAGTTATCATAGGATGTCTTTGCTGAATGACTCAGACCCCGTGCGACAATGTCGGGATGTGTGTAGGGAATCGATGCTCGATATTTAGAAATCATAGTGATGTGAGCTTGGGTAGAAAATCCCGTACCATCAACTTGGTTTGACCTTAGGATAGGTCAGTGTTGATATTGTTGTTTGGAAACTATGATTCCAATACTGACGGATGACTTTAGCCTAAAGACATAGCCTAGCGGTTAGGCAGATATTCCGGTGCGGAGCGATAGGAATTATGGAGGCACCACTCATGAGGCTCGGTTGACATGCACGTATATCAAGGACGCCCGAATATGTGCACGATCCGACTCGAGTGGTGATGGCAGATTCTCTATCATGAGGCTTGGCTGAAATGCATGTATTTTGGGGACGCCTAAAATATGTGCACGATCCAACCAAGTTATACGTTGAGTTCAAGTAAGACTTGAGGAACGGAAAAGTGTCGAGAATTTTGAAATCGTGTTAAAGGAAAGATTGATAGTAGCACGAGCGTGGCTCAGATTTGAGAAATGTATAGGAGAAATATGTGCGAGAGTCGTTGAACATTCAAGTGATAAGTCGATGAGTAAGTACTCAGTTGGTTTCAAGGACGAAATTTTTTCTGAGTGGTGTATGATGTAGTGTCCC
>JANAVB010027598.1:3109138-3136638 GCA_029216955.1 Iris pallida | reverse complement strand
TATATTTATATATGTATATATGTATGTATGTATGTATATATATGTATTTGTATATATATATTATACTGTTATATATATTTATATATTTTATATATGTATATATATATACATATACATATATACATACATACATACATACATACATATATACACACACATACATACATACATACATATATACACGCGTCTCCCTCCGGGACTCCGGCAGCGCCCGCCGCGGACCATCCTCCTCTCTTGGCCCTCGTCGTCCCCGCGGATCAGGGGTCCCTCTCCGCTCCGTCGGGTTCGACCCCTTCGTATCCTCCGGCTCAGGCGCTCGCCCTCCCCCCGGCGCATCCTCTCCCCGCGCCAGGTGCAGACTTCCTCCCGGAGCTCCCAACCTTCGCATCTCCCCTCGCATCGGTAGCGGACCCCCTCCCTCCTTCTGCCGCCCAGCTCGCCGCGCCTCCCTCCTCCTCGTCGGCGGCCTTCTTCCAGGATCCCACCACTCGGCGGTGGTACTGGTACTCCGTCCCGACCGCCCTCGGCAGATCCAGCCTCCCTTCTGCGCTCCCTGCCCAGTCGACGTCGTCCTACTGGTACGCTCTGACCCACGGAGGCTCCTCCATTTCGTCATGGGGGGCGTACCCCTACTTCTAGCCCCTCATCGCCGTGGTCTTCTCCCCCGCCGCAGTGATGTGCCCTCGCCATGGTGTCGTTCCCCCTCCTCCTTCTCCGTCCAGCTCCTCCCGTGGTCTGGCACCGCCGTATCGTCCCCTCCGGCGGATCCTCCCCGCCGGCCCCTCGCCGCCGTAGTGTTCTCCCTCCGCCGCAGTCCGCCGTGTCCCCCCGGTCATGCCCCGTCCTCTCTCTCACTGACTAGCGCGGGAGTCCCGAGGCGCCCCCTCGGGCTTGTTACCCCTCGGGCCCCACGCCCCCCTCGGCTCGCGTGGGCGTCTTCCCCCTCGGGCCCCGCGTCTCCCTCGGGACGCGTGGGCGCCATCCTTTTCTTTCCTTTGTTTTTTTGTTTTTTTCGTTTGAATTTCGAACCGGGTGTTGGAACCCGGTCCATGTACTGCTGTTGCTTCTTTCAATAAACTTTGCTTAATTGCTAATATATATATATATATATATATATATATATATATATATATATATATATATATATATATATATATATATATATATATAATTTTATGCTATATTTTAAAAATATGTAAATTTACATGTTATTTTATTATTAGTAAATGTTATGGCTAAGGATATTTTACTACATTAGAATATTATTAGAATATTTTTAATATACATATATTTATATATTTAAATTCGTATTTTTATGTATTCTGTTAATTAAGACCATTTAAGTCCATACCTAGCATGAGTTCTGTGGACTTAAATGAGTCTAAATACATTCACGGCTTGTACGACTCATATCGGACTTGATTCATGGCCTTGGGTCCCGTATCTGGATTTCGGTTCAATTTCGTATACGTGGATAAATATATTAAATAATTAATTATTTATTTTCTGAAACTGTACCTTACTATTTTTAAATTTTTAGATAGTATGTAATTACTGTAAAAATATAGAAAAAATTGTATTTAAATAATTTGTTAATTTAGATAATTTAATATAATTTTTCCAGGATTTAAATTGTAAATTTGTCATTTTATAAAAATAGAAAAATAGAACTCATTTTCAAAGTACTTATGTTTACTGATTTTTAATAAATATCTATATTAGTTTATAAATTATAGAAAAATTAGTATAAATTTCTATAATTAATAAGGATCATTTTGGAACTTTATTTCATGTATATTTAAGCCTTATGCCTATCTTAATAATTGTTGGAACATAGTGTACAGTCTGATTTATTAATTAAATAATTATGACTTGTGAAGTTATGTGTAATTTTGAGATATTTTAGTGTTGGGACCTTACCCTACCTTAGTATAGAAACCCTAGAAAGTTGGTTTAGGTATTGTATCACCCCACATTGGTCTCCTATGCTAAAGTCATCACTTGGCTAGGTGTCCAGTCAGAAAGTCGTGTCACACCACTATTATCCTAGTATTTAGCTTAGTATAAAAACTAAGTTTGTATATCCTTTTTACAGTGATGGGACATCGGATATCTATAGATTCATATACATACCCTTACTTTGCACAAGGCAAGTATCCCTACAACTTTATTTACTGCATGTGATAATAGATTGTGAATAAATTATATTAAAATACTGTTTCTTGAGCTGCAAGTCATATCTTCACATGCTTTATACGGTTCTCAGTACCTACCATGCTTTATATTGCTCTTAGTATCACTCACATGATATAACTTGGGTTATGGGGAAACTGATAGCTAAGTACGTGATCATGCCCCCTTCTTCCGTACGTATGTACCGAGCAAGGTTGACATTTTATATGTATACCTTGTCGTAGGCGTACCAGCTGTATTTGTGCGTATGTACATCTATCGCTTGCTTACTTGTACAAAAGTACATTTTATATACTTGTGCTACAGTACATTTTATATCTATTAACGATCACGTACCTTCTCCAGTTTTAAACATTACATGTACATCTGTCGCCATGACATATGTATCATTGACATGATAAATTGCGTTATACCATGATTCCTATTTATTATACATTTGTTCATGCTTCGTATATTTAGTTTGTAGAATCAGTACTTGCTCCCTTCCTGACAGGATAACGTTGTAGGTATACTTACCAAGGAGGAGTTGCTATGTGATTCCTATTATGGGGTCACCATCGAGGATCAGGCTTTACCCTACGATAATGTACCTGCAGAAAAACTCGTCTAGTTTGTTGTCTTAGCCGCTCTAGACTTAGAGAGCAGGGCTGTCTAGACTATGTATTTTGTTACTGGACCTATATCCAGTTTTATATTTTGGCTATGTATTTGGAACATATTCGTATGCTAGATGATTTTGTGTTTGTGATGATTTACCTCAATATGACAAATGGAACTGTTAGCACACTTTGATCTTGTATTGTTTATTTTTTTAGAACAGCTTAGTACGCTTTATCTCAAGCATAGGCTGGACATGGCTCGGCCCGGTCCAACAATTTGGGTAGCGGGTCGTGACATATTTTTGGTGTTGGCCCATACAGGTCTAGGCTAAGTTGTTTGGTTACGTTATTGTACCAAGCATGCCTGCAATTAGGAACTTAAGATAACTAGATAACAGTAGGAATAACATTTAAAACACCTAGAGGATTACTAGGATTGCAACATAGGAAACTCATCACAGCATAGGACAGTTATTACAAATTAGACTTTCTTGTTTGTTTGTGATTGTTTACTTAAAAGAGTTCTTATAAGTTCTTTTATTTTCTATTAGATGGTGCTCACACGCTCATCCCAGTATGCCACACCTGAAAATGGCACACTTCTTATCCAGCCTGTCACGACCCGCACCCACTGTGAGGGTACGAGTATGTAACAGCGCCCAGCCTACGTCGCAGTGTCGGCGGTAGAACGCTGTCCTAGGTTATTATCTAATCAACAACTCACGCAATTATATAAAGTACTTGTCAAATCTCAACTCCGAACGGAGGACAAGTATAGATATAATAGAATCTCAATCACAGTCTAAGCACGATATGATAACACAAAAGTTTATAACTAAGACTAAATAATGACAACAAACCAACTACTAAATAATAATAATCTCAAAACAATCTCAAAACAAAACATATCTCAACTTATTTACAATTCAAGTTCTAAAACATGAAACTAAACCAAGTCAACTAGCTAGTCTCCCGATCACTCTGAGTGTCGAGACCAAAGGTAGCTAAAACATCTCCTGGTCCATAGTAAGTAGGGCAAGTGTCCTCAGGGCAATCATCTGTAAAATTTTTAACAGGTCCAGTAAGGACAGGAACGAGTACAATTCATCAAGAAATCCCAAGTACATGACAGAGAACTATAAATAGTTATAGACAGTTGTATTGATGAACATGGCAGTTTATATGAGTAATGATGTAGAGAAACAGTTAAGGTATAAGGAAAGTAAGGTAACTAAACAATAAGAGAAGCATAGAAATGAAGACTGTAAAATTAAATCTAGCTGAACTAGAGTAACATGATATAAGTCCATACAGTAAATATAACAAGTGTAAAACCCAAGGAAGTCCAGACTACATGAATCTGATACCAGATGATTCCAGTACGAGATGAGTCCAGTATAAGATGATTCCAGTCAGTGATCAAAGATTCCAGGGTGAGTCCAGACTATACTCTAACAGTATGTTTTAAAATACCGAGATCGACATGTAAACGGCTGTAGGTATCAGGCACATCGCTCACTGATCAGGCGAGAGATGGCTATGCTTCCAGTAGATTCCAGTTGGGAGATTCCAGATTTGGGATATGTCTACATGTCTTACTCAAGTATTTCCCCTTCCAGCAAGTACAAGTGAATCCAGAATACGACACGAGAATCGAGATGAGTCCAGCCAAACATGATGATACCAGCAATGATTCCAGAATAATTTCAGTAATAGAGGCCAGATAAGATGGTATGTGTGTCACATACATGAATCCAGAAATATTCATACGTGTTGTAACAGAGAATCACATACAACTAACTAGAA
Source organism: Iris pallida (assembly GCA_029216955.1). Classification (NCBI taxonomy): domain Eukaryota; kingdom Viridiplantae; phylum Streptophyta; class Magnoliopsida; order Asparagales; family Iridaceae; genus Iris; species Iris pallida. The sequence continues at coordinate 3,132,040 of JANAVB010027598.1, read as the reverse complement.
CTGAAGTACAGTAATTGACAAGTAAATGAGAGAACTATCAGAGAATGTACTCGCCTGATACTCTGAAAAGAGTAGTGTAATATCAGATGTCTGCACCGGAGTCACAATGTCCTAAATAGAGCAGTACAGGTTATAATGTGTTTAAAATAAGATAAATAAAGTTTACGATACAATCTACATGATTTCTAAGCCAATCTAGGTCAAGGTCAACTCTGGATCAAACCAAGTCAACTAAGAGTCAAGTCAACTATCTATGGTCAACTACCTAGTTAACTAAGTCAACAAGTCAATATTGGTCACACTTAGGCTAGCAAGGGTCAATTGGTTAAACTTGGTCAATTTCTAGGTCATCTAGAGGCTACACATAAAACCAAACCACAGACTAGGATGTCACGACCCGCACCCTGTGTAGGGGCACGAGAACGTAACAACGCCCAGCCTACGCCACAGTGTCGGCGGTAGAACGCTGTCCTAGGTCAATCATCTAACAATATAAAGGTACCTGTACAATATATACACTCTGAATGGAGGTGACATAACAGAACAGTCTCAATCACATCTAAGGTAGATACAGAATAGTAAAGGTAGATAGAGAGATCAAAAGCACAATGTAATACAAATAAGAGGGAGAAAATCTAAGTGTCTAAGATAACAACTCAAGAACATCCAGCTCAATACAAGTCTCTAAATATAACAACATCTCAGAAGAACAACTAAAAATCAAATAACAAAGCTGAAAGAAAACTAAAGCCTAGCTATCTAGCCTAGACTCTGGGAGTAGCATCCTGTACTGCAGCTGGATCCTCCAGAGGAACCAGGTCGCAGGTGTCGTCTAAGCCTGCTCCGTAATAGGTGGTACATAGGGCCTCCTCCTCATCCTCTGTAATATTTTTAACAGGTCCAGTCAGGACAGGAGCGAGTACAGTACATCTCAACAGATCATAGCAGGTTAGAAAATATAATCATGCAGTAAAGTAAGATACATGAACTGAAGAAAAACAGTATGTAAACAGAGAGAGAAACTGTAATAGAAATATCTACTATACATAGAGAGCTATAGTGACTAGTGAGTCAGAGTAAAATATAAACATGTGAATGGCATAGGAGATTCATGACTACAGCTAAGAGAGTGATTCATGACTACAGCTACTGGAATAATATTCACATGTCTATTTCTACTCCCCCATCCCCAATCGATACACAAAGATCTGTTCAAGTTATGTTAAGATTCGTGAAACTTCACATGGCTCATAAATGAGTGATACGTGAAGGTGATTCATGATGGCTCTGTGAACATGAGAGTACATGTGTCACAAGCGATTCGTGAATCAGAGGAAGCATAGAGATACGTGATGATTCGTGAAACGCACAAAATGTCACGCCCCGATTCATAGAGTCATTTATTCACATATTTTATCTCTTGGAATCGATCGTCCTCGCTTGGGCGTGATGCCGTACAAGTCTGGTATTGTACTTGTACAAGGCAAAGATGGTACATAATCGATTATTCTTCAAATAGGAACACATCGCAGCGGCAGAAGCAGATAAATTGAATTTAATGAGGACAATCTTTCTTATTGAATAGAAGTACATCACTTCTTTATAGCAGCGGAGAAAAAGAGTAACTCGAAGCCACACAGAGATATGTAGAACTTTATTCTCTTTATTGATAATTGAAGAAGAGTACAAGACTTGTATTGAAGTACAATGATTACAGCACATCTCACTTTAAATTGGAAACCAACTGAACAATGCTATACAGCTTACATTTGATATTTAGATACAATGGATTACAACTCGATATACCGACTTGGCTTACAATCTCACTGGTACAACTGATTACAATGTTCCATACATTATGCCCTTTATAAACAGAAGACATCATCTTGTGCAAGGAGAGCTTCTGTATGCCCAACAAATCTTCGATGCCGCGGGACCAATCCAGCTAAACTTTGTGTGTAGAACATTCCAAACACGAGCACCTGCCCACAAAACGTGGGTCAGCACATCATCTATGTACTGGCGAGCAGAATCCAACCCACTCGCATAAACCAACATTTAAGGTGATCATTTAAGCATGCATTTATTAGAGTGATCTTTCTATTTGGGGCCTAGCATCAGTTTACAGTTCATGGGCAATAATCAGAGTGAAGCATGTAAACATATTCTTAGTAGCATTCATGTGGACATATCATTTATCATTCTTGGTGTTATCATGCAAAGGCATCATTGAGGCATACTAGGTGTTATCATGAAAAGGCATCATTGAGGCATCGTTAACATTAACATTTTAAGCATGTTATAACAGTTCTCACTTCAAGCATCACTTAGCATGTATGTTGTGTTTGAGCAATGATTATAGCAAGGCATCTTTCTAGCATACTAAATGGAACATGTTAAGCAGGCAAGTTAAACCAACTTATACAATATCACAATTATATGATTTCTTACCGATAGCCGACTCCTCGTACCTGTATCAATTACAGGTTATCTGATATACTTACTCTGCCTGCACAAAACATTTATTAGCATGCATCCTGGCTACATGGTCACTGGTGTTGTTAAACCATATGGACTCTTCTCATTTCATTTCATTTTAAGATAATGCGGTCAGCATAGTAGGTGGCGAGCCTCTATGCCACCCCGTCTTATCCGTGCTCCCATAGCACTCATCATTATTTCCTCCTAGGCCGAATCGGTCCCCAGGGCCCTAGGAACCGTTCGAGGAAATTATTACTCAAACCTTGTATACAAGTTGTCCATGACCATGCGAATGCGTGTCCGACTCGATTGTGAACATAATCGCATGGTAAAATATGTTAAGGAAAGTAAAGACAACAGTGCATCATTAGTCATATTCAATGACTTATTCATTTCATCATTCCCATCATTTCATTTGGTGATCTCAACGATCCCAGCTTTATCATTTCTCATTCATTACTTCATAGCAACGTATCTCATATCATTCCTTTCTTAAGAGGAACTTAACATTCATTCATTTCATAGGGACATTTACTCATTCCTAACTTTCTTATAAGGGACATACAGCATTTCATATTCTTGCAACAGATATACAGAGAGTACATGATTCTAGTGTTTCATTCAGTTCATTGATTCGATAGCATAGCCAGTTCATTTCTTATTCTATCATTCATAAGGCATCTCATTATTCAAGTGTCTACTTGTTCCAGCAGTGTTAAGCATAAGGGGCAATATTATCAATTCATTCTCAGGCAGCGAATCACATTAACAGTTAAATGTGTTGTACATTTCAATAATTCTCAGCACAAGCATCTCTATTATTCAGCAACTAAAACATGGGACATTTAGGGACAATTCATAGCATTTCAATACTTCATTTATTAAGCATGAAGGAGTAAGGAGGAGGAAGGACAGTTCCACTCACCCAAAATTCCACTAAGCGTAGCTCCACCAGCGAGCCACGTTCCAATATCCATTCCATCTAGCCAGCTAAGAGAGACTACATCAGTCTCAACTCTCCCGATTTCCAATATAAGTCACGGTCCAATATTCTGATCCCATCCAATAAGCCAACCAAATGCCTCGTGCGGAGCGGGACATTACACAAAATATGCAGTATCCGATGCTCCCGAGGGGGATAACATCTCATGAAAAGATCTATATAGTACCAATCAGTGTGACCAACGTGACAGTATCAAGTAAAGTAATTTAAAGCAGGAAAATAATTCTAAACAGGATATGAAATGATCAGAGAATATACTCGCCTGGTATCCTGAATGTCCGAAGAGAATATACTGTCCGAGGAGTGGTGTCTGCCTCCTATAGAACAGTACAAGTCACAACAAGTCTAAAATAAGAAAATAGACTGCTACAATGCATCTACATGAAGTTTGGGGTCAATCTAGGCTAAAGTCAACCTTTGGTCAACTCTAGTCAACCCTAATAGTCAAACTAGGTCAATTCTAGTCTAATTAAGTCAAACTAGGTCAAACGAGGTTAAACTAGCCAAACTAGGTCTAAACAAGTTAATCTAGGCTCATCAAGTGTAAACTAGTCTATCTAGTCCAATCTAGACTCAACCAAGTCTAGCCTTGCTAGCACTCACATCTCAAGAACAACAAGTCAAAAACAAGTCTAGTTAGCTAGTGCACAAGGACCATGGGCCATATACCTAGGCCATAGGCCAAATACAATAGGTAATTGAAAACCTACTACACATTACACATAGGCTAATATAACTATTACCCACAATACATGTATTTATATGTAAGTACACATACATGTAGATTAGGAACATCTATATATATATATATATATATATATATATATATATATATATATATATATATATATATATATATTTTATATATATATATGTGTGTGTGTGTGTGTGTGTGTGTGTGTGTGTGTGTGTGTGTACACATAGAGAATGCATAAATGTGTGTGTGAAAGTCATGATTGTGTGTGTGTGTGATGAGGCTAGGGCAATGTGAGAGTGTAATCATATGTGTGTGAGTGTGAAGTTAACTCATGTGTGTTAGGAATGTGAGAGGGTGTGAAGGCCATGTGTGGCTGTGTACTCAGGATTTTAGAGTAACATATATACATATATGCATTATGCCTACATACATTTACATATATTCATAGAGATATGGAGAGAGGTTTAAGGGGATATATATGTGTATGTGGTGAGAGGGTGTGAGTGCAAAGGCTGAAAATAGTGTGACAGTTCCATACATGTGTGTGTGTGATAATGTGAGGGCTTGTGTGTGTGTGTCATTTAGTTGTGTAGGCATGTGTGTATATAATTTGTGTGTGTGTGTGGCTGTGTGAATGTGAGAGTGGGTGAGGGGACTGTCCTGATGACAAGAAGGCTAGGGTGTGTGTGAAAACCAATGTGTGAGTGAGTGAGGAATGTGTGCCGTATAGAGATGTGTAGAGTTAATTGTTCTCAGGTTTTCAACTATTTCAGGTTTAATACAACAGTGAATCAATCATTAATCTCAGTTAAATAGTATTTGGAACCCACACATGCCAAATCTCATTTCAGTTTTAATTATTAGGGAAATTCTCAGGTATTCACAAAACCCCATCCCATCAAATCTCAGATTTTTACACCACATCTCAGTAAATTCCTAACTGATATCAGGTTGTATCTTAGCTAACATTTGATAACAGTAACTCAAATTCCAGTTTTAATTCCATTAACATTTAAAAACAGTGAATCAAGTTCAGTTCAACCTACCCTACACTCAGGCTTCAGTTGTTGAATCTGACAGGAAACCCAATCCAATGCAAAACCCAAGCATATACACAATCAAAGTTAACCAATATGTAGGGAACTAATTAACCATCTAACATTATTAAAATCAGTAAAAATAACGATTTATAACTCAGAAAAAAATCATGTCAGTCAAGTGCATCAGTCCATATAGGGAAATCCCAGATTTTGACTCAAAAACATCAAAATTACGATCTATTAAGATCATCCTTTAACACACATGTAGCTAAATATAAACTAACACTAACATTACAAAAATCAGTTTAAAAAAATACAAACTTAATACCAAAAAACTGAATCAGTAAAAGAGTTTCAAAGCGTATCAGTCCAATAGCAGAACACTAAGGGAAATCGAATTATCGAATTCAAATTCTCATCAAGACGACAAACCAAGAGTTGGTAATTGATGACAGGCATGTGAGGGTACGAGAGAGTGTCCTCGTGTCCAGAAATTGGACACGAATCGTGTCTAGAATGCAATACGAACACAGAACCTAACAGTGCACAAATAAGCATCGTGCACGCGTGCACGCACGTATAACACGCGACACACGACACGACACGACACGTGGGTGTGCACCTAGGTTTGCCTAGGGTAGGGCTAGGTCTGTGTCAGCCTGTATCGTGTCCACGTGACACACAGACACGACACGAACCCCGTGTCAGCAGCGCCTGTACGCGTGCACAGCCGCCTACGCGCGACAGTGCGCGGCCAGTGCGGGGGCGATTGCGCCACGCACACTCCACGAGGTGCTCCCAAATTTTGGGAGCATGGTGACAGTCATTGCCCCTAGGCTCACGCCAAAAATCAGGACACAAAGTGTCCTGTGTCGAGAGAAAATGAGTCCGAGGTGCAGGACACAATGTACGTGTGTGCACGGCGTGTCCAACCCAAAATTCTGACACCATAGGACACTAGAAGACTAGGACACCTTCACAAATATTAATGTACACATCAAGATCTACAAATCCATGTAATTACATTTCAAAAATATGAAAATAAATTCCTATGTGGTATTTCTACAAACACCTAGTGTATCACTATGATAGGTGTCCGATATGGACACGAATTGTGCCCAAATTTCGGAGACAGCTAGTAAACCCTAAAACCTAACCTTATATGCAAAGAAATCAGGAAAAACTATGAGTTTAGATGATTTACCTATTGAGTATCAAAACTCAAGAAAGCTTCAAAGAGGGGATTCCAAATGGCAACTCCAAATCTCCAAATTGTATACAAACTGAGGTGCTCCTCCAAAATTAGTATATAAACATAAATTAGATCTTATTGCAAAAGACTAGGACTAAAAAGGAGCTAAAATGAATTAATTAGGAATTTCTAAGGTTGGAGATTTACCTCTTCCTAAACTTGAGATCTATTTCCAAGAGAGGCTAATCCTAAATGAAGGAGGCATTAAATAGGGGTGGGAATCCCTAGGTTGGCTGCCATGGGTGGGCTAGGATTGGTCTTGGGCTTAATTCATGGGCCTATGGCTTAAACACTAGGCTTTAAATTGCTAAGTCATAAGTCATTGACTTAAACCATAAGTCATGAACTAACTTCTCTTAAGTAATACTTCCTACCTTAAAACTAATTCCCAATGACTAAAAGTAGGTTAACTAGAGTTAGACTAGGGTCACCAACTAGGGTTAGTTCTAGGTTAGTCTACAAGTCTCAACTAGTCATGACTAACATAACACATAGCCATATTTAATTAATATTAAATTCACACAAATTCTCATAAATCATAATAAATTCAAATAAACCTAAAATGACCAAAATACCCTCTAGGCTATAATGTACTAGTTAAACATCCTAATCACATGACTAGGCTCTAAGGTTACACTAGTCAAACACAAAAATCATAAGTCATGATCTAAAATAGTTTTAAAATGATTAAAAATTACCAAAAATCATATTATCATTTAAATATCATAATTAAATAAATTAAAATACAAAATTTCAAAATTACCCTTATTTTAGAAACTGGGTGTTACAAGTCTACCCACCTTAGAAAAATTTCGTCCTCGAAATTAAAATGGTAGTAGTCTTCTAGGTCAAACACCCCACAATCAAAGTCTCAAACATACCGTCAGATAATCATATGCGTCTGTCCAAAATCATGATACTCCGAATCTTCGTCATGCTAGTGAGTAATGCTACGATAATCACAGAGTCCTCGACTAAGGTACATACCTCTAGAATTATGGTATTTAAAATTTTTGCATTGCCGCATGCTTGGCAGCAAAAATTTTAAATTCCTACACCCGAGAAATACATCCAAAATCTGACTATATGTCCTCACAATGCCAGCTATCATGACTATAGAAGACTCTAGATTCCATAACTTAGGTGACCTAGCCCATACGACTCATCTCGAAAGAAAACCAAATCGAAAAGAAATGCCAGATCAAAACTTATCAACAGATAAGGAAGCAGATAAGAACAGATGGAATTGAATTTCAAGATAGATATAATGAGGCAAGGTGGGAATGGAATCGAAAAGAACAGAACCTGCAAGCACCTCTCCCACTGCCTGAGCATCCTCGACTGTCATGGCGTAAGCTCGCCCCTGCTGGCCTCCTCCAGCTTGATGCTGATACTGCACAAATCTCTGCTGCTGCGTCGGTAACGGTCCCTGCTGCTGACCTACCGGAGCCTTGGCTCCTCCTCCAGGTGCTGTGTCTATGTACTGGGAACACTCCCTCAGCTGGTGGTCCGCTGCTCCACATAGTAGGCACTTGCCCAGCCTCCTCCTGCACTCACCCCATCCATGCCCCGGCTTCTTGCAGTAGGGGCAACTAACTGCCTGCTGTCTGGGTGCCTGATGCTGTCTGGGCTACTGCTGTCCCTGCTGATGGCCGTGACCCTGGAACTACTGCTGAAACTGATGCTGAACGTGCGGCCTCTTGGTCGGTCCTCCGCTACTGCTGCCTCCCTGGGAGTCTCGCCCCCTCTTGAGCCTAAGCTCAAGATCATCCTCTGCAGCTAAAGCGTCCACCAGGATCTCTTTATAGGTAGCGCTGCGGGCGTTCTTGGTATAGGACTTGACCTCCTTTACCAAGCCCTTCCGGAACCTCCGGGCCTTTGTCGTCTCCGACAGGTCCTCCATAAATCTGCTCAGGCGGCAGAACTCTCTTGCGTACTCCTCCACGGACTGGTTCCCCTGGACTAGGGCCTCGAACTGGGTCTTGAGGGCTCCTAGCGCTGCGTCTGGAAAGAACTTCTCCTTGAACAGCTTCTTGAATGCTGCCCAAGTCTGTCCTGCTGTACTGACCCTCGGGTCGGTCTGGTACCATGTACGGGCCAGATCCTGCATCATGCTGGCCGCTGCCTCTATCTGGAGCCTCGTCGGGATCTCAGCCAACCTGAAAATCTCCTCCATATGCTCGATCCACTCATCGGCATACAAGATCCCCTCTGTCCCTCGGAAGTCTCTCGGGTGCATCTTCTGGAAATCTTGGATGCCCTTCTTCCATGGCTGGTATGGCTGCTGGACTGCTGCTGGCTGAGCTATGACTCTCTCTACCGCTGCCAACTCAATGCCTCGTGTGAGCTCTGCTGTCTGCCTCTGCTGCTGGGTCTGCTGACCCTCCATGTACTGCCGGAAGAAGGCTAACAGCTGAACGACGTCAACTGTCCCTGCAAGTGGCTGCTGCTGCTGAAGAAGTATATCCGGAATCACCGGACTCGGCTCATGCCTCACTGCTGGTGGGGCTCCTCCAAAAGCTGCTGAAACGCCTACCCCAGCTGGCATGACTGGGGCTGCGGTACCAGGGGCTGGCTGCTGAGTATGAGAGGTGACAGACCTCTCATCGGCGGCCCCTGGCCCTGGAGATGCGATCGCGTCTCAACCATCCTGGAGACACAGATCAAAAGGAAACAATTGCTGAGAATGAGTCAAAATATCAAAGGAGGACAGTTTAAATTCAAGAAAGACAATAAGCGGCAAAATGTAGATATACGGAATCCGAATAAGAGTTTTTCCTAATGTGATTGAGTACCTCCAAAAATATCCTAATCCTACTGCAGGCTGTAGTGGTACTCTAATTCGAATACCACTACACAAACTCGACCTGCATGGGCCACCACTAAAAATGTGTCACGACCCGGACCCTGTGTAGGGGCACGAGAACATAACAACGCCCAGCCTACGCCACAGTGTCGGTGGTAGAACGCTGTCCTAGCTCAATCATCTAACAATATAAAGGTACCTGTACAGTATATACACTCTGAATGGAGGTGACATAACAGAACAGTCTCAATCACATCTAAGGCAGATACAGAATAGTAAAGGTAGATAGAGAGATCAAAAGCACAATGTAATACAAATAAGAGGGAGAAAATCTAAGTGTCTAAGATAACAACTCAAGAACATCCAGCTCAATACAAGTCTCTAAATATAACAACATCTCAGAAGAACAACTAAAAATCAAATAACAAAGCTGAAAGAAAACTAAAGCCTAGCTATCTAGCCTAGACTCTGGGAGTAGCATCCTGTACTGCAGCTGGATCCTCCAGAGGAACCAGGTCGCAGGTGTCGTCTAAGCCTGCTCCGTAATAGATGGTACATAGGGCCTCCTCCTCATCCTCTGTAATATTTTTAACAGGTCCAGTCAGGACAGGAGCGAGTACAGTACATCTCAACAGATCATAGCAGGTTAGAAAATATAATCATGCAGTAAAGTAAGATACATGAACTGAAGAAAAACAGTATGTAAACAGAGAGAGAAACTGTAATAGAAATATCTACTATACATAGAGAGCTATAGTGACTAGTGAGTCAGAGTAAAATATAAACATGTGAATGGCATAGGAGATTCATGACTACAGCTAAGAGAGTGATTCATGACTACAGCTACTGGGATAATATTCACATGTCTATTTCTACTCCCCCATCCCCAATCGATACACAAAGATCTGTTCAAGTTATGTTAAGATTCATGAAACTTCATATGGCTCATAAAATGAGTGATACGTGAAGGTGATTCATGATGGCTCTGTGAACATGAGAGTACATGTGTCACAAGTGATTCGTGAATCAGAGGAAGCATAGAGATACGTGATGATTCGTGAAACGCACAAAATATGCAGTATCCGATGCTCCCGAGGGGGATAACATCTCATGAAAAGATCCATATAGTACCAATCCGTGTGACCAACGTGACAGTATCAAGTAAAGTAATTTAAAGCAGGAAAATAATTCTAAACAGGATATGAAATGATCAGAGAATGTACTCGCCTGGTATCCTGAATGTCCGAAGAGAATATACTGTCCGAGGAGTGGTGTCTGTCTTCTATAGAACAGTACAAGTCACAACAAGTCTAAAATAAGGAAATAGACTGCTACAATGCATCTACATGAAGTTTGGGGTCAATCTAGGCTAAAGTCAATCTTTGGTCAACTCTAGTCAACCCTAACAGTCAAACTAGGTCAATTCTAGTCTAATTAAGTCAAACTAGGTCAAACGAGGTTAAACTAGCCAAACTAGGTCTAAACAAGTTAATCTAGGCTCATCAAGTCTAAACTAGTTTATCTAGTCCAATCTAGACTCAACCAAGTCTAGCCTTGCTAGCACTCACATCTCAAGAACAATAAGTCAAAAACAAGTCTAGTTAGCTAGTGCACAAGGACCATGGGCCATATACCTAGGCCATAGGCCAAATACAATAGGCAATTGAAAACCTACCACACAACCTACTACACATTACACATAGGCTAATATAACTATTACCCATAATACATGTATTTATATGTAAGTACATATACATGTAGATTAGGAACATATATATATATATATATATATATATATATATATATATATATATATATATATATATATATATATATATATATATATATATATATATATATATATATATATATATATATATATATATATATATATATATATATATATATATATATATATATATATGTGTGTGTGTGTGTGTGTGTGTGTGTGTGTGTGTGTGTGTACACATAGAGAATGCATAAATGTGTGTGTGAAAATCATGATTGTGTGTGTGTGTGATGAGGCTAGGGCAATGTGAGAGTGTAATCATATGTGTGTGAGTGTGAAGTTAACTCATGTGTGTTAGGAATGTGAGAGGGTGTGAAGGCCATGTGTGGCTGTGTACTCAGGATTTTAGAGTAACATATATACATATATGCATTATGCCTACATACATTTACATATATTCATAGAGATATGGAGAGAGGTTTAAGGGGATATATATGTGTATGTGGTGAGAGGGTGTGAGTGCATAGGCTGAAAATAGTGTGACAGTTCCATACATGTGTGTGTGTGTGATAATGTGAGGGCTTGTGTGTGTGTGTCATTTAGTTGTGTAGGCATGTGTGTATATAATTTGTGTGTGTGTGTGACTGTGTGAATGTGAGAGTGGGTGAGGGGACTGTCCTGATGACAGGAAGGCTAGGGTGTGTGTGAAAACCAATGTGTGAGTGAGTGAGGGATGTGTGCCATATAGAGATGTGTAGAGTTAATTGTTCTCAGGTTTTCAACTATTTTAGGTTTAATACAACAGTGAATCAATCATTAATCTCAGTTAAATAGTATTTGAAACCCACACATGCCAAATCTCATTTCAGTTTTAATTATTAGGGAAATTCTCTGGTATTCACAAAACCCCATCCCATCAAATCTCAGATTTTTACACCACATCTTAGTAAATTCCTAACTGATATCAGGTTGTATCTTAGCTAACATTTGATAACAGTAACTCAAATTCCAGTTTTAATCCCATTAACATTTAAAAACAGTGAATCAAGTTCAGTTCAACCTACCCTACACTCAGGCTTTAGTTGTTGAATCTGACAGGAAACCCAATCCAATGCAAAACCCAAGCATATACACAATCAAAGTTGACCAATATGTAGGGAACTAATTAACCATCTAACATTATTAAAATCAGTAAAAATAACGATTTAAAACTCAGAAAAAAATCATGTCAGTCAAGTGCATCAGTCCATATAGGGAAATCCCAGATTTCGACTCAAAAACATCAAATTACGATCTAGCAAGATCATCCTTTAACACACATGTAGCTAAATATAAACTAACACTAACATTACAAAAATCAGTTTAAAAAAAATGCAAACTTAATACCAAAAAATGAATCAGTAAAAGAGTTTCAAAGCGTATCAGTCCATTAGCAGAACACTAAGGGAAATCGAATTTTCGAATTCAAATTCTCATCAAGACGACAAACCAAGAGTTGGTAATTGATGACAGGCATGTGAGGGTACGAGAGAGTGTCCTCGTGTCCAGAAATTGGACACGAATCGTGTCTAGAATGTAATACGAACACAGAACCTAACAGTGCACAAATAAGCATCGTGCACGCGTGCACGCGCGTATAACACGCGACACACGACACGACACGACACGTGGGTGTGCACCTAGGTTCGCCTAGGGTAGGGCTAGGTCTGTGTCAGCCTGTATCGTGTCCACGTGACACACAGACACAACACGGACCCCGTGTCAGCAGCGCCTGTGCGCGTGCGCAGCCGCCTGCGCGTGACAGTACGCGGCCAGTGCGGGGGCGATTGCGCCACGCACACTCCACGAGGTGCTCCCAAATATTGGGAGCACGGTGACAGTCGTTGCCCCTAGGCTCACGCCAAAAATTAGGACATGAAGTGTCCTGTGTCGAGAAAAAATGAGCTCGAGGTGCAGGACACAGTGTACGTGTGTGCACGGCGTGTCCAACCCAAAATTCTGACACCATAGGACACTAAAATACTAGGACACCTTCACAAATATTAATGTACACATCAAGATCTACAAATCCATGTAATTATATTTCAAAAATATGAAAATAAATTCCTATGTGGCATTTCTACAAACACCTAGTGTATCACTATGATAGGTGTCCGATATGGACACGAAATGGACACGAATTGTGCCCAAATTTCGGGGACAGCTAGTAAACCCTAAAACCTAAGCTTATATGCAAAGAAATCAGGAAAAACTATGAGTTTAGATGATTTACCTATTGAGTATCAAAACTCAAGAAAAGCTTCAAAGAGGGGATTCCAAATGGCAACTCCAAATCTCCAAATTGCATACAAACTGAGGTGCTCCTCCAAAATCAGTATATAAACATAAATTAGATCCTATTGCAAAAGACTAGGACTAAAAAGGAGCTAAAATGAATTAATTAGGAATTTCTAAGGTTGGGGATTTACCTCTTCCTAAACTTGAGATCTATTTCCAAGAGAGGCTAACCCTAAATGAAGGAGGCATTAAATAGGGGTGGAAATCCCTAGGTTGGCTGCCATGGGTGGGCTAGGATTGGTCTTGGGCTTAATTCATGGGCCTATGGCTTAAACACTAGGCTTTAAATTGCTAAGTCATAAGTCATTGACTTAAACCATAAGTCATGAACTAACTTCTCTTAAGTAATACTTCCTACCTTAAAACTAATTCCCAATGACTAAAAGTAGGTTAACTAGAGTTAGACTAGGGTCACCAACTAGGGTTAGTTCTAGGTTAGTCTACAAGTCTCAACTAGTCATGACTAACATAACACATAGCCATATTTAATTAATATTAAATTCACACAAATTCTCTTAAATCATAATAAATTCAAATAAACCTAAAATGACCAAAATACCCTCTAGGCTATAATGTACTAGTTAAACATCCTAATCACATGACTAGGCTCTAAGGTTACACTAGTCAAACACCAAAATCATAAGTCATGATCTAAAATAGTTTTTAAATGATTAAAAATTTCCAAAAATCATATTATCATTTAAATATCATAATTAAATAAATTAAAATACAAAATTTCAAAATTATCCTTATTTAGAAACTGGGTGTTACATAGGATACCATAATATATATTATATATACATATCAATGTATATATACTCAAAGTATTATAGCCCTAGACATACATAAGCCTATCGACCAAACCACATACATATACCTATCTATCACATATATACCTCAACTATATATCCATGAATATATACATAGGAATCATATATGTATTTATCTACATATATATATATATATAGGTATCACAATATTGACTCTCAACCCACACTCAATAATACCTCACACATACATACATCTACCTCATGTATGAACCTAACAACACACATCTCACAAGCACACACTAATACACTCAACTCATAAGGATATGGAGTATGAGATGGTGGAGGGATAAATGGATTGGTACTTGTATAGGCTGTGGACTGAAAAGTCATAAGTCCAAGAGTGGACTGAATGTATTAGGGAAGGGACTGATTTCAATGAGAAAATGTGGACTGAAACCACATGTCTAAGTGGACTGATTTCACTTACAAGAGGGCTGAAATGATATATATATATATATAGGACTGAAACTATATATCATTAGGACCGAAAACATAGTAAAACATGACATGCAAGCAAGGGGCTGTCATCATTGAATAAGTTGGACTGAAATCACAAAATATAGGGGCTGATGACAGATATGGAGAACTGAATGCAGAGTCCAAACATGGACTGATTACACATGTGATTGCAACTCTTAAAAGGAATAATGGACTGAAACATAATGATAATAGGGACTGAAATAGAACAGGTAATGTTCAAGAGTGACTGAGCAATTGCTCTGGGATTAAACCCTTAAGACTGGGCATGGACAATCAATGAAGGATGTGGTTGTACAGGTTAAATTCTAAGTGGACTTAGGTCTATAGGATGCAGGGCAACACATGCCAGGTACTAATATCTACTAATCTCTAGATGCTAATTAATCACATACATGACACTAACATATATCTCTAATTAACATTCTAACTGATATCCTATACTAACATCTACTAACATATTCCGACTTGCTTAAACTCTGATACAAGAGTATCTAACTAACCCTCTGACATCAACACACCCACACACTCTAAAACTCACATATCTACATATGTGTGAAACCTGAACATGTGAATCCTGAATATGTGAAACCTATATATATGAAACCTGAATACCATATCACATGCAGGGGGGGTCAAGAGTGTGTGCACAGGGGTATATAGGAGTGTGTCCAGTGATGTCCAAGGTGTGTCAGTATCCAAATCAAGTGTCACAGTGTCAATCAAAGAAACGTGTGTGTGTGTGCATCAGACATTCCAAGTAACATGAAATAAGTTAAAATAGTGTACATTGAACATAAATTCGAATCCAATCCCATATCAATCTCAGGTTACATATATACATCTCAGTTTTAACCCAATTCGGAAAACCTATTTTAATTCACAGTTTTGAATTCGAAACTATTTCTCAGTTTTCATTTCAAGGTATTAGAAATCTATACCTATACAACATGAACTCGACTCAAATATCAAACAAAATTAAACCCAATAACAATCCCAGTATTAACATATAAATCATAGTTAAAATTAACATTTAAATCTCAAACAATTTTCATTTAAAACTTATTTTAAACTCTGAAAAAAACTCAGGATAGCACAGTATCAGTAAATAGGCTCGAACCCTAAATTGACATTCGAAATACCATAAAAATCCCATTCCAGTCACACACCAAGGTTATACACATGTACACGTGTCAAGTGGGGGTGTTCTCGTGTCCAAACAATGGACACGAAGTGTCCAAATCGTACAAAACAGGGTGTATCAGTCTGTGTGTACAGACAGGCTCGTGCAGCCGTGTCGAGCTCTCGTGGACACGACACACGACACTAGACACCTCGTGCACATGTCCAAGTGTTCACCAGGACTAGGAGAACGTGTCTATGTGTCTGCCCCGTGTCCACGTGAGTCGTGTCGCGTGTACGAGAAGCGTAACAGACGTGATTCTCGCGTTCGTGCAGTCTGGGCAAAATCTAGTACGAGTGAGATTTCTCACTAACCACTCGATGAAACCCGACCAAACTTGGTCAGTGCAGTGTCAGACAGTGCCCCTAGCTTCTCCTAAAATCTTGGGTCAAACCGTATCGTGTCGTGTCCGTTGTGGTGTTCGAACAACAGGGGACTGCACGGGCATGGTGCTGTGTCTCGTGCGTACGTGTGTCCCATTTTGGACACAAAATGTGTCCAGAAACATGCTTAGTCACATATACAATTAATCCCCATATATAGGGCTACCCAAATCTGAAATTTGTTTGAAAAACGAAAACAAACAGTCCATAATGGCATTTCAACAAACACTTGCACATACACATAGACACGTGTCCGATACGAACACCAAACGGACACGGATTCTTACCAAACTTGAGGGACAACTAGGGGACACCTAGATCTAGCCTAATATGCAAAGAAATTAGAATAAAAATGCAATTTAAGGAGTTTTACCTATAGGTTCAAATGACCAAGAAAAGCTCCAAATCGATTGATTCCCGATGCTAGCTAAATCCTCTAAATTATACTTAAACTGAAATTACTCTCCATGAATATCAAATAGAGGGTGATTAGAATATATTGCAAAAGATTTGGATGAAAAAGGAATTAAAATAGAATTAATATGAATTAGGGAAGATGGGGATTTACTTTTCCTTTCTAAAAGTTGGTTGAGCACAAAAGAGGCAAGAACAAGGGAATGAGTGTTTAAATAGAGAGGAATTCCTAGGTTGGCTGGCCACTTATGGCTGAAATTAGGGTTAGGGTTCAAGTCATGGGCCATCGGCCAAGTTTCATAAGTCATGGAATTAAATCCTTAAGTCATAAGTCATTGCACCTATCATTATTTCTCCTATTTCAAACTAGTCCCTAAATGACTAAAATAAGGTTGACTTAAGTTAGACTAGGGTCTCACCATGCTAACTAAGTCACCATAGCTAGGGTTAGTTCTAGATTAGTCTACAAAGTCTCAACTAGTCAAGTAAAAAATAACAATCACCACTCCAATAATTAATCAAATAATTCCAATAAGTCAAAATGACCAAGTATCCCTAGGCTAAAAATGATAAATAAATATCCCAATCACATGGTTAGGCTCTAGGTCAGACAGTCTCTCAGGTTTCACTAGCAGCACATCAAAATTACAAGTCATGACTAAAAACAATTTTAAATTGATTAAAAATCACCAAAATTCATAATGTGATATAAATATCAATAAATAATAATTATAATTTCAAAAGTTCAAAATTACCCTCATTTGGAAAACTGGGTGTTACACAGCCGGTCGATCAGTTGACCGAAGCACCTCCACCTCCACCTACCATACACCCCCACTCCACAAATCCACCAACCCAGATGCCTGCACCACCTCCCACCTCACAGTCCCAGCAGGACCCGATACTCCCCCCACCATCTGTTGTTATACCTACCCAGGCTTCCGTCACTCTCGACGGGAACCAGCTGCTCACTCTGATCCAGGGGTTCCTAACAACCCATCAGGAGCAGACCACCTTACTTCGCCAGAGCATAGAGCGCTCTGAAGAGCGTACCATGATCCCACCACTGGTAGAGCCACGACCGAGAGCGGAGAATATCAAGGACTTCATGGGCTTGAACCCTAAGGAGTTCATAGGGACTGAGGGCATCATAGTCGCAGATGACTGGTTGGACTCAGTAGAGAGGAAGCTCCTCGGAGCTAGGTTGCCGGGTGACCTTCAGGTCGAGGCAGCGGGGTTTCTGCTGACAAACTTAGCAGGAGTTTGGTTCAGGAATGAGCCACTATTCGCGAGAGGGGGAGCCACATGGGGTCAGTTCAAGACCCGGTTCAAGAAGAAATTCTTCTCGACTACCGCTAGAGAAGCAATGGGGCTACAATTCTAGAACCTCCAGCAGGGGAACCGTTCTGTTGACGAGTATACGACGGAGTTTAGTCGCTTGAGCCGTTTCGCCCTAGCCTAATTTCAGACCCAGAGGAGATGGCACGTAGATTTTGCCATGGTCTGATCCCTGACATCGGCATATTACTGGTGGCGAACGGAGCTACCGACTACTATCAGATTCTTGAGCTAGCTCGGAGTATAGAGGAGCGCCTTCTGTCTTATAAGAGGCCAGCTACCGGACACCATGACAGGCTGTCCAAGCGCCAGGCCTTCTAGGCAAAGGCACCTGCTCAGCATCAGCAGGCTTATCGTTCTCCAGCACAGCATCAGCGCCAGCACCCCCAGGCACCACTTGCCAGAGCTCCAGGGCAGCATCAGCAGAGGAGTGTCTCATGCTCATTCTATAAAAGGCCAGGGCACGACCACTCCGTCTGCAGGAAGAGGTTAAACCAGTGCCTAGCATGCGGGTCTACCACCCACCAGCTTCGACGATGCCCGTTAGCGGGGAGAGCACCAGGTACTGGACCACCATCTAGAGGACCGCCGCTCCCGACTCAGCAGCAGAGGTTCGGGCAGCATCTGCAGCAGCAGAAGGGACCCCAGGGGATGGCTTATAGTCTAGCTCTTGAGGCAGAGCCGGAGTAGGTTTCAGAGCCAAATTATTTGGCCGATGTCATCACAGGTCATATTTATTTGTATACTTTTCTAGCCACATGCTTGTTTGATTCTGGTGCATCACATAGCTTTCTGTCATTAAATTTTTTGCAAAAACACCATTTGGAAGCTACACCCACCAAAGAGATGAATAGAGTAATGGCGGAAGACGGACCAGTACCCATTAGATCTATCTATAGATGCTCTATTACTATAGCTGGGAGAGAGTTTGGAGGACGATTCTTTGTGATGCCACTTCCCAGATATGATATCATATTGGGAATGGATTGGCTTAGCTATGCTCACGCAGCTATAGACTGTCTTGAGGGTAGTATTCTGTTCAGTCCCCCAGGATCGACACCATTTAGTGTCAGGAGGACAGGGCTGGAGATCAGCCTGGAGCCGAACTGTTGTGCGACAGTTGGAGAGTTAGCACCGCCACACCCTATCATTGGGGAGTTTATGGATGTATTCCCAGATGATCTTCCAGAACTTTTACCTGACAGAGATGTGGATTTCACTATAGATTTAGTATCGGGCTTATCACCAGTGCCCCGGGCTTGCTATAGAGTGAACCCCAAGGAGGCCGTAGAGATGAAGGAGCAGATCGATGACCTGTTGAAAAAGGGTTTTATTCGATCTAGTGCTTCTCTATGGGGAGCGCCAGTACTTTTTGTACCGAAGAAGGATGGTACAGTCCGGTTGTGCATTGACTACCGAGCATTGAATACCATCACCATTAAGAACAAATATCCTCTGCCTCGGATAGATGATTTGTTCGACCAGTTGAGTGGGGCGAAGATGTTCTCCAGGATAGACTTGAGATCAGATTACCACCAGGTGAAGGTCAGAGCTGAAGACATTCAAAAGACTGCGTTCAATATGAAGTATGGGCAGTACGAGTTTTTGGTGATGTCATTTGGTCTCATAAATGTGCTAGCTGTCTTTATGAACAAGACATTTCCCCAGTATCTGGATAAATTCATCGTGGTATTTATCGACGACATCCTGATATACTCGAAGACACCAGAAGAGCACGAAGAACACTTGCGGACAGTTTTAGAGATTCTAAGAAAGGAGAGATTGTATGCCAAATTATCGAAGTACGAGTTCTTTCTCGACCGAGTGGAGTTTCTCGGTCATGTGGTCACTGGAGAGGGGATCTCAGTGGATCCTAGAAAGATTGCTGCCGTCGAGACATGGAAGGCTCCGACATCAGTTTCAGAGGTCAGGAGTTTCTTGGGATTAGCAGGCTATTACAGGAAGTTTGTCCAGGACTTTGTTAGAATAGCTGAACCCATGATGAAGCTGACGCAGAAGGACGCAGAGTATATTTGGTCAGAGGACTGCCATGCAGCATAGGAGATGAAGAGGAGATTGACGACCGCTACAGTTCTGACATTACCTTCGGGATCTGGAGGTTTCACCATTTACAACGATGCTTCGGGAAAGGGGCTAGGATGTGTTTTGCAGCAGCATGGAAAAGTGATTGCTTATGTATCTAGGCAATTACGGACTCATGAACGGAACTATCCTACCTACGACCTAGAGTTAGCTGCGGTGATCTTTGCACTCAAGTTGTGGAAATACTACTTATACGGAGAACGAGTGGAAATCTTTACTGACCACAAGAGCTTGAAGTATGTGTTCATACAGAAGGAGCTGAACATGAGGCAGAGAAGATGGTTGGAGTTGATGAAAGACTTCGACATCGATTTGCAATATCACCCCGGAAAGGCAAATATGGTAGCGAATGCGCTGAGCAGGAATCCGATGGCATGGTATCTGATGATAGATCGACATTTGCAGGAAGATATGGAGAAGCTCGATATTGAGGTGATTCAGCCAGGATCAGTGATACAGATGATGGCGCTAGACATTCAGTCAGGTCTGATGGAGCAGATCAAGGAGACTCAGTCTACAGATGAGAGCCTCCGCAGACTCAGAGTTCAGGCTTTAGCTGGATTGTTTGATGACTTCACCATAGCAGATGATGGATCTTTGAGGCACGGTAGCCAGTTATGCGTGCCGAAGGGTGAGCTGATAGAGGCAATCTTGCAAGAGGCACACCGATCGCGATATTCTATTCACTCCGGTGCCAACAAGATGTACCGTGACTTATGGGAACATCTTTGGTGGTACGGGATGAAGAGAGATGTATCACACTTTATTTCGAGATGCCTAGTTTGTCAGCAGGTCAAGGCGGAGCGTCAGAGGCCAGCTGGACTGTAGCAGCCGTTACCCATTCCCGAATGGAAGTGGGAACACATTACGATGGACTTTGTCTCAGGGCTTCCTCGTTCCTGTCACGACCCGGTTCCAAATTGTTGGGTCGAATCGGATCATGTCCAGCCTGCACCGTTGTGAGACGGTGGCAGTAAGCTGTATCCAAGTGTAGGTAATCACAACAATACAATATATATTTGTCACAACTTCTAAATTTCAAATATTAAAACTTGTCCAACAAAAGGTTCATTTAATACATCAGATAAAATAAAAATTGTCTTTTATTCAAACATCAAAACTAAAATGAAAAATCATCATCTAGGAAGTTGGCTCATCAGCCTCAGAATCAACATCTTCCAAGTAGAAATCTGGAAGCACTGCAGGGTAGAGCACTAGATCATAATAGCTACTAATCAATAGCTCTGTATCATCAATGGAACCGATTGGGGGTGGGGAATCCAGTCAGGAAAGGAGCAAAGTACAATCATGAAAATTTAACAATTCAACTAATAATTAGAAATTTACAATTTAAACAGTTTAAATACTTGAACACTATTTTCCAACAATTTTTCATAATTAAAAATAATGTGATTTGAGTATGTAATGCTTATGACCGGCTTGGGTTGTACAATAGTATCCTAGTGATACAATACGGCTTATCCCCGTGTGTAAGAGGGGTAAGCTCGCACAATCAATATGCAATATGAGGGGTATTGGTCATAATACACTACACTACTCCCCCAATCCCACAATCAATAACAATCAATACTCTAGGAGAGAGTTCCGTGTAGCAATGTGGTTTAATCTTGCAATATTACTATTATTAACTAAATTGAAAAATAAACACAACCCTACTTGCCTTGGTTTATAACTGGATTTTGAGATGGATACCGGGGAAGGATTCAAACTCGTCCTCGAAATCCTACAGTTGAGAAGTTCTGACTTAGAACCATATTTGAACCAGATCTAGGTGTTCTAGTTATAATCTCTAAAATTTATCCTAGTCAAGTTTTATATTAATCTATCATAATACGCATATCGATGCAGTTTATAAACATTACTTTTATTGAGAAAATTCGCATTTTTCGATTATTTGGCAAAACTTTGTATTTTGTAATATATTTAAAACTAGATTTTTCTTTAAATGAGAAAAACATGAACTTTGTTTAAATAATACAAACTTATATTTTATTATTAACTAAATGTGGGAAAATTACTTAATTTTTCTATATAAAATAAATATTCAATTTATTATTCTACGCGTTTATCGATAACTAACGAAACCAGAAAAATAACCAAAAGAAACCAAAACTAAAATACGCAATTACAAAACCACAGAGAAAGAAATAAGGACTGGGCTTATGCCCTTACAACACTTTACATAAATTAATTTAATTTAAATGCGAGCTCTGAATACCGCGAACGGTCCAACAGTAGGCCGAAGCCCTGCACCAAAATACTAACAGCAGTAACCCATTCTAAAAATAATAATAAATTAAAGATAAAAATGCGTCTCAGACTTGGTCATACAAAAACTCATGTTTTAACTAATGCCTCAACGTCCGGGTTGGCCGGTTTCGTTTACATTTAGTTAGGGTCCATGGACCAATATGGTCGTCGCCCGAAAAGATATAAAATCCATTTAAAACCAACACTCCAAGATGTAATTTGTTTTGCAAAGATCGGGTTTTGAAGATAGTTTTAAAATATATTTTTGAAAATTTGGGCAGCACTTCCTCTATAATTGGGACAACCAATCCTGGGAAAATGCCAACACCCACAATATTCCAAACCACAAAACATTCCCAACTAGAAATTCCAATTTATCCAACCCAAGAGTAGTTTTATATTCCAAAAAAAAACATAATCACAGGAAAAACTTCCCGAAATATAGAATTCGGAAAACCGGAAAAACCACAGAACCAATCTAAGAAGAATGGTCACAGAACCATTTTCCGAACTTATCTCGAAAATTTCGAGAAACCACAGAACCATAAAACAACAACA
>JANAVB010027598.1:3046638-3104138 GCA_029216955.1 Iris pallida | reverse complement strand
TTATATACTTATGCCATAGTACATTTTACACCTATTGACGATCACGTACCTGCTCCAGTTTTAAATATTACATGTACATCTGTCGCTATGACATATGTATCCTTGACATGATAGATTGTGTTGTACCATGATTCCTGTTTATTATACATATGTTCATGCTTCGTATATTTAGTTTGTAGAATCAGTACTTGCTTCCTTCCTGACAGGATAACGTTGTAGGTATGCTTACCGAGGAGGAGTTGCTACGATGATGTACCTGCGGAGATGTACCTGCGGAGAAACTCGTCTAGTTTGTTGTCTTAGCCGCTCAAGACTAAGAGAGCAGGGCTGTCTAGACTATGTATTTTGTTACTGGACCTGTATCCAGTTTTACATCTTGGCTATATATTTGGAACATATTCGTATGCTAGATGATTTTGTGTTTATGATGATTTACCTCAATATGACAAATGGAACTGTTAGCACACTTTGATCTTGTATTGTTTATTTTTTTAGAATAACTTACTACGCTTTATCTCAAGCGTAGGCTGGACATGGTTCGGCCCGGCCCAACAATTTGGGTAGTGGGTCGTGATAAAAGTCGGTCGGGTGACACTTAGTCCACAAGTCATGATTAGGTCAGTTGGTGATTAAAGTAGCAAGGGCCGCAAGGCGGTAATATGGTTAAGTCACACTGAGTTTGCGAGGCACGACACAATGGACTTGTAACACGGTCATGTGGAAATTGAGTACTATCGTGTAGTCACATCTCTGATTATGTGTCGAAAGGCAAGCACGACATGATAGGTTAACGTTGTTGGTACGAGAAGGGTCTAAAGGCGAAGTATGTGTTGGCGTTGTTGTCACAAGCACGAAATGGTATAGAGACACAAAATAGGCCAAGGCGTCTGTCCTAAAACTGATCCTAAGGTAAGAGTAGAAAGACAATCATAAAAGGGACTATGTTGCACAAAGTAAATTAAGGTGTTGATTTTGTATAGGTGGGCGAGGAGCTCACACCACCAGAACAGTTGAGTACTGACACCCACACAGTTTTTATGTGCAGGCACAGGTAGAAGCTCGTGGCGCGGAGCTCGCTTGGATGCGTCGAGGCACGGAGTTCCTTGGAAATTTGAGGCGTGCGATCGCGTGGAGTCAGGACTTATACGGGACATAATGTATGGACATCGCCTATCTAAAGCTTTCGTCGGCCTACTCAAGACATGTATTGAGAGATGAGAGAGAGCTGAGTGACTTGTAATGTGAGAAGAGTGAGCTTGAGTGATTGTAATCTTGGCCTTGTGCCCCATTGTAATCCTTGTTTCAATATCAATAAAATGCATCTTTTGAATGACTTGTGTTTTGTTCTAAATTTCTGCTGGCATATTCAATGTCTCTGCTTGGGACTTCTGTGCGACGATTCGTCGCAGCCGCTGTAATCGGCCGTTATGGAACCCGCCTTACACGAGCGCAATCTAGGCTCGTGCGGCATCACGCCTTACCGAAGACGATCGCTCCTACGGGAGCGGGACATGACACTTGGGGATGCAAAAGTACGGGGATGCCTATCCTTCCTCTCTCTCTCTATATATATATACACACACACACACACACACACACACACATGTGTGTGTGTGTGTGTGTGTTTGAAAGAAGGTAGTTGTGGTGAACACTCCTACCGGAAATCGATATTCTAACCACTCGAGCTGTATGCCTCACTACTAACCACTAGGCTAGAGGCTCATTGGCTACATATATATATATGGTCGTTCTACAATGCATCCCATAGAAAAGGATATATCGATACATCCCAAATTTGAACCATTGGATGTTGATCCAATGGTTCGGATTGAATAATAGAGTAGAAACATCATTTAATACTGATTTTGACTCTTAACCTCTTGGTAACTTGCTTTAGCAGATCATTATTCACTTTAATTTTTTCAATGAACACCCTAAATTAACTCATATTTACTCTCTCTTTCGTCCATCCAATTTAATATTTTGTTCATCTACGTATAAATTCTGTAACAATAATTGTGCATCAACGTATAAATTTCGTAATTTTTTTGTTATAAAACTACAGGCCGTGGTGGTGGTGGTGGTGGAATGAGAAACGAAGATGAAGAAGAAAAGAAGAATCGGTCCGGTTCACGTCGGACGTCGTCGAGCCCTCCTCGAACAACGAGGAGTACCAGCGGTGCCGAGAAGAATCGGTCCGGTTCGCGTCGGATATCGTCGAGCCCTCTTCGAACAACGAGGAGTACCAGCGGCGCCGCTCATGCAGGCTCCCGGCTTAGTAAATTTTACTGTCCATGTCATTGTCAGAAATTTTATTTTTTATCTAACAATTTAATATTTCGGTTATAAAGCTACAGGCCATGGTGGTGGTGGTGAACGGAGGAAACCTGATTCTGAGGTCAGGCGGATCATCTGCTCTCATATTATTTTTTTTAAAAATCTATTTTTGTTTTTTAACGATAATATTTTGTACTTTTCTAATGATAATATTTTTGAAGAGAACGGTTATTTTTTTTGTATTGTGACATTTTGTCATATTAACCATCCTTCTAATATTTACAGTATTTTTAAAAAAATATCATTTACCAAAATATATTCGAATTTTTACGTTAACAAAGTATGGTACATTTTGGACGGAGAATTGTCATTCTCCGTGCTTTTAACACGGAGAATGGCCATTGTTCGTTCTTTTAACACGGAGAATGGTCATTCTCCGTTCTTTTAACACGGAGAATGCCCATTCTCCGTGCTTTTAACACGGAGAATGGCCACTCTCTGTGCTTTTAACAAAGTATGATACATTTAGGACAGGGAATGTTCAAGTATCTCATTCATTTTTTATTAAATATTTACAGTATTTTTAATATCATTTACCAAAGTATATTCATTTAATATTAAAGCATGTTGAAGAAAATCTGAATATCATTTAATCAAGCTTCCACTGTATGGCTGCACAAAATCGAGTGACGAAAAGAAATTTGTTGCAAGTGTTTGAATATAATTAACCTACTATCCAAGAGAATTTTTCTTACATTACATACTTTGCTTTAGCAATTACAAGGGATGAACAGGCAGAATTACATTATGCATTACACTGACATCGAATTCATACTGATGGCATCGATGTACTGATTATTTACAGAAAGAAAAACACATTCCAATCAAATAAAGTTTTAGTGATCCCGGGAATGGATCCGGAATGAGGCCATCTGTAAAACCTAGGAATGCACCCAGGACTCATGAACTCGTATCTTCCCCGGACCACTCTTCTTGTATAAATGTCTATCGATCACCATTAATTATGGTGAATGGCACTGATATCGTAAATATGAGTAGAATTTGTACCGCCAAAATTCATCTTGAAGAAGATAAATGTCATCATTGTGTGGAGAAATGTCGAAATCTCTTGGATATGATTACAGTGAGATGTTGTATTAATGTTAAGAGTTTATTTTTGTTCACCCACAAATACTAGGATGTTTATTCACCCTCTACTAAAAAATTTGACACGTGTCAAATTAAAGGTGAAAACCACTTTGGTGGGTGAACAAAACCACTTCCAAAGTGGTTTTATATGGATGAAATGAACTCCAAATGAGTTTAATGAACTTGTAATGTTAATCACTGATACAGTCAGTATCAGGGCTATTTGCACAGTTAAAATTCTTCTTCACATTATCTAAGAACATTAATTTGGATAATTTTGCAATTTCTCTGAAATAAAGGATATCAATAGATCAGATGATTGTAGAGGTTAAAAATTAAGCTGCGCCACCTATTAAAGTGTTCGATCATCATATGGCACCAAAACTTTACATTGCGCCAAACAATCAAGTTGCACAGCATCAGGTTGCGCCAATATTTGGTTGCGCTGGAGTCAGGTTGTGCGAGCTCCACGTGGCGCACTTCCTCGAGAAGCTGTAACGACATCATCATTGCCTGACAGCTGACAGCATGGAGATTAAGAAAAATCTATTCGAATCCCGTGCAACGCGGTGCTCGAGAAGATTTTGTCAGTATGTAATTAATGCTGACAGCTGGTTCGCGCAAGTCATTGAGTGGCGCAAGAATTAATCAGTACAGCACAGAAGACCTAGTCAAAGGCGCCAGTCGTTGAGTTGCGCCCATGCGCAGCCTGACAAGTTGGCGCCACTTGATCAACTCTTATTTTAAAACTGGGTGACGTGGCATGCAAGCCACCAATTTCGCAGAGCGTGCCCACTACACTGCCTACGACCATGCGCATCTCAATCAAACGATGCCACGCGTCCATAGCAGTTGGTGCAAACCGCTCGTGCAAGTCGTTACATTGCGCCTACGTGCAACCTGATGAAGCTCGTGTAAGGTGATCAAACAGTGTTCAGAATAGAGTGAGTTGGCGCGCAAGCCACTAACTTCGCAGAACGTGCCCACTACACTGCTCACAACCACGCGCATCTCAATCAAACGATGCCATACGTCCACAACAGTTAGTGCAACCGTTTGCACAAGTGAACAGGAGGCGTGCAACCTGAAGCGCGCACAACCCAGAATAACTGCTAAACAGTTATTTCCAGAACTCTATAAATAGAGTTTCAAATCAATCTCAAAGCACCAAAGAAAGATCATATGTAAAATCCCTAAATTTTTACTGGTATTTTTTTTAAAATTTTTATATTGTCGCATTGGTTTTCTTTTGACATTGTACGTAGCGTGCGAATACGAAAATGCCAGAAATTTTTTTTATAAAAGTTTTTATAGGTTTCTGTACATATAGAAATAAATAGTTTTATACATTTAGAGTATATATTACGTGTATAAAATTATTTTATATAAAAAGGCTTTTATTGAAATGATATTTTTATTAAAAATGTACTATCGCATGTAATTTAATTTATGTATATTAATTTTCGAAAACTAATTATGACCAATTTTATCATTTACAAAAAGATATTTCAAATAGTTATGTTTATTGCTATTTTCGAAATAAATATTTTAGTTATTTATCGTATATATAAAAATACATTTTGAAAGTTGTTTCATTAAATCTTTAATTATTATGGTAATTTAAAATTTGAATTATTTTATTTTATTTTAAACTAAAAGGTAGAATTTATCTAGATTTAATTAAATGATAATTTTGATTTGATTAATTCGGTTTAAAGAAATTTAAAATAAATAATAAATTATCTATTTTGATTTAAATAAATCATAGCCTTTATCCTAATAGGATTCTCACTTCCTATAAAAGGAGAGGTACTTGCCCTCTTTTTCTATGAACTCTACAACCCCAAATTTCTACAACCAACGGTGCATCGTGTCCATGTTTTTCCCTCCCACATCATATTCCAAGATATACATAAACATAAACCTCTCCGTGTCGGACACACCCCAACACAATCGAATTCCTAACCCTATCCCTAGCCCCGATCTATCCCAACCACCGCCTCTGGCTGCCCCATCGGCGCACCCCTGCTAACTTCGGCACACCACCATCATCGTTGCACCACCGTGGCCTCCTCCTCTCCCAACCGGACCTGAACCAGACCCCATCATCAATACTGTCCAACCACCACCTTCGCCACCACTCATCGTCCTCGTCTCCGCCAACTCCACCAACACATCCTCCCGACCAACACGACACAACCCAGCAAGACCACCACCGGCCTTCTCCCGAACCCGTCGCCAACACATCATCACCATCACCCGACAACCAAGCAGCCACTACCACAACCATCACCCCCACCATCTTCACCGTCACCACCATACACGCACCTTCGCCACAGACCACCACCGTCACCGGCGACCCCGAAAACCCTCGACCAGCAAAGAAAACCCCCAAAACAAAAACTGCACCTGACCTCCGTCGAGATCCCCCGTCGCGATTGGGATCACCAGATCCGCCCCCCGTGCCCTGCCACCGGCGTGCGGAGTCCCTTCGATCGCACCCAGACCGGAGCGCCGGCGAGGCCTCCATGCACGGTTGCCGCCACGTCGCGCCAGGCGTCCAGCCACCGGCGCCGCCGCGTGCGCACGTCCGCCCGCCTTAGCCTCCCCTATCGTCGTGCCTGAGAGCACCACCGCCCTCCAAAACCCTCCCCGTCAACCCCGGCCGTCTCCTCCCCCGGTCGGCGTCGCCTTGCCGTGCCGCGCGTCGAGGACCCCTTCGTTCATCTCCTCTCTCCTCCTTCCCATCTCCCCGAGCTCCGCTCCCTCTCCCGTTCTTCCTCGACCCCCTCTCGTCACTCTCATTCTCTTTTCCTTTCTTTCCCTTCTCCTCTCTCTTCTTCACCTCCACTTTCTTATTCTTCTTCTTTACTTTTTTTTTGCTGCTTCTTAAAAAGAGAAAGTGATTTTATTGTTTTATTATTGGGTTAATTAGTTGTACCCCCCTATGGTTTGCACGTATTTTGGTAACTGTCTCCGTTGTTTCAAAAATAAAGAACACCCCCCTGACTGCTTAATTTCCCACTCATTTTCTTCTATGCACCAGGGGGGTACAACTAATTAACTTTATAAACCAGGGGGGTGTTCTTTATTTTTAAAACAATAGGGACAGTTACCAAAATATGTACAAACCATAGGGGGGTACAACTAATTAACCCCTTATTATTATTATTATTATTATTATCATTATTATTATTATTATTTTGCTTATTTGTTTATTACTTTTGTTATTATATTATTATTATTATTAGTAGTAAAAATTTTCCTTAACATTATTCTTACTATTATTATTATTCTCATCATCTATTTCACTTATACAAAATATATTAAGTAGATTAGTTTTTAGAAATATATTTTTTATATAACATCTTTGATATTAACAAGTTACACTATTAGTATCTTGTTATTATTTAGTATAAGATTTTTTTTCTAAAATTAATTTATAAACAAATATGTTATTAGGCCTAGGACTAAATGCATCCATTTTCAGTTGTTTTGTTTACAAGCCCTAAAATAGTATTAGATAATTTTATTCATTATGGTTTCATAGTTTAAAATTTTCGTTTGATAAAGATTAATTTGCCTAAATTATTTTTATAATTTTTAAGTATATGTTGGTAATATTTGGAATAAAAGAAAAACGAGTTTTTTTTTCCTTCTGTAATTGATTTTTCAAATATAGTTTTATGGTGACCTTTCATTTCAAACTCGATTATAAAACATACAATATTAAAATTTTATTTTATTTTTATATGACTATTGACCAAAAAAACTATGGAAGTACAAATTAGGGTTCCTAAAGATATTTTTAGTTTATTTTTCAAAAGTCTTTATCCAAAAAATTTTAACTAATAAAACAGAGTTTTTTTTATGGATATTTTCAAAAAATAGCTATATATATTTACAAAAATCTCTTCTTATTTGTGGTTAATCTTATCCCTATCCTCTTACAATCTCGGGCCTCTCTATATCGTCCTTAGCTAAATTGACCCTCTTGGACCCAATGGAACTGTCCGTGCCACCGTTCGTGGTCAACTTGCATAGTTGTTGCACCGAAGTTGCAGTTCGTGCCACATTGATTATCGCAGCACACCAGGCGACAAATCAGGCAAGTATACCTTGCTAATTAACTGTCATATTATTTATTTTCAGCATTTATTTACTTGTTTCGTATTTGTTATTTTTAATTGTTATAAACTGCGCATCCAAGCCACACTTGGGTGCAAGCGACTCTATTAGTCGTTTTACTATATGCATGTTAACTTAGTGTTAGCGGACTACCTCCTTGTTGGGGGATATCCTTATATCTCCTTTGGCCATGACACTTACACTACACGGTTTGAGGCATTTTATTAGGGGCACGGCTTACATATTGACTAGCTATCTCTAAAGTCGTACGACGGTAGATATTCGTAACTGCTATGACTAGGGTTTAGAGACTCAAGCAGTTACAAAACTGGACGAGTTATGGACATGACTTGGACAGTGTGGAAAATATTGGGGGAGAAAAGTCGCTAGTGCATATGGGAAGCCAAACAGGTAACCCATAGTTTTCGAAAGGAACTATGGCGATATATTTGCAGATGCCCTCTGACGTTTTAGACGTTACGGACGGATACGTATGACTGGATGCCAGTTGCGTACTTATAAGCCTAAAATATAACACCCTAGAACCAGAATACTGGATAGCGGGGGCATACATAGCCAGCTACGTATAATGAAATGGAATCCACCTCACTACACGGTCACGGCTGTCTAGATATATGAGGGTTTAACTATAATCCATCAGTCTCCTATGGTCAATAATAAGCCTAATTGTCTCATTCTCAAGCAAGCAAGTAAAGTTACAAGATGTAAGATCACCAAATATTCAATAGTAAGGCATCCCAAACATTACATATTCAGCTGATCATGAAGCTAGTCGTTACAAAATATGAGGACTAGCAAGAGTTTAGTCATACATGATCAACCCTAGGATCTGTCAATCATGTTATAGCCCGTAGGCAGACAGTAATAAGGTATGCAATACGAGCTAACAGGTGCCCGTCGGCTAAACGCCTCAAAATAAGAATTTTACAATAGAGTGGGAGAGCCAAAAATAAACCCACTCGTTTCCCTGGTTACGCCTGGTGGTCACCATCGGGCTGGGAAGTCGCTAGATCCTCTGGAGCTGCTCCAAAATCTGCCCATACAAAACCAGCTAGGTCAGATCCCAGAAAGAGCAAGTGCCATAAAGGGAGGCTTCGCTTAAGAACTAAAACCAGCACATCAGACATAAATATTAAAGCAGTTACAAAAGGGCTTGATAATAAAAGAATAACAACAGTCATAATAGAGTACGAGGGAACCACTCAAGTAGCCAGGTCACAACCCTTAAACCAAACAAGGACCGGGGTTATAACCCTTCACCTGAATAGAACTCCGTCTCCAAATCTTGTTGGTAAGGTAAAACATTACAAGCATGACGTGGGGTGCAATAAGACAATAAATGAAGAGAGGACTCAGAACTGCTCCGGGAGCCAGGTTACAACCCTTAAACCAAACAAGGACCGGGGTTGTAACCCTTCACCTGAATAGAACTTAGCCCCTGATCTTTATTGTTGAAAATGACAATCATGCGATCAAGCCTACAATAATCGAGCACTGAAACTATACCATACAATCGCTCCCGGCCAATCAGTGACTACGGCTTTCTAGGGTTATCACAAGCCTTAGTTACTAGCAACATGCAGTGAGATGTTCCTCCAGCCACAAGCCCTGCAGCTAATCCAGGTTATCCAGGCGACTTGGGTTCATTAAGCGATGTCTCGTTCTTTTCCATATATCAGTGAATCTAGACTTGTGCCCTACTCGTCGGCAGGCTGCAAGTCCACAATGGTAGCCGGGATAACGGGATCACCTGTAACTGGGGAAATCTCTCATGACTACTGAATTATTCTAGTTATTAGCCTTAGCCATTTACAGTAGGTACCCCTGACCGTGGTACTCAGGGATTCCTGTCCTAGACATGATGTAAACATTATCGGTTCAATTGTACGAACACAATCATCCACGGTGTCCATGCCATTCAATCTTGTCATATCATGTTCACTGTCAGGAGTGCGCCACGTCGGGCCACTATCATGTCACGTCATTTGTCAAAAGTGCACCCTAACGGGTCACCATCGTGTCCGAGAACATACTTAAAATTAATATGGCACAAGTATACATTAATAATTAAATATTAGCAGGGGCAAGGGCTGTGGGGGACTCATACGGCTCAGAAAAATTTGTCGCATGAAATTGCTATACGGTCAGCCAATAAATGTTGTCACTATCCAATATGCGGCCAGCACACATTTGCTGCATGCGGCCAAGAATGATAAATAGGCCATGTGACCAAGAGTGGATGAGGTGGGGGCCATAAGACAAGTGCTTAATATATAAGCCATGCGGCTGAGCAATTGGCAATGGCCATATGCGGCTATAATTGGCAATGGCCATATGCGGCCAATAAAATATATAAGCATGCAAGCAGCAAGCAAAAGCATGTATTAAATATATGAGCATGCAAATGCAAGGCATTAAATATATTAGCATGCAGCATACATTAAATATATTAGCATGCCAATGCATGCAAGTAATATATTAGCTTGACAATGCATGCAAGTAATTAGTGCGGCCAAAGAAAAGGAATGG
Organism: Iris pallida; assembly: GCA_029216955.1. NCBI lineage: Eukaryota > Viridiplantae > Streptophyta > Magnoliopsida > Asparagales > Iridaceae > Iris > Iris pallida. Next base: position 3,094,034 of record JANAVB010027598.1, on the reverse strand, counting down.
TCATACGGCCAGCATGGCATTACCATATGTGGCCAACAACTGTTCCCATATGCGGTTAACAAAATTTTCCCATATGCGGCTACAATGGTTCCCATATGCAGCTAACTAAAGAATTTCCATGCGGCCAGCTTACGAATTCCCATGCGGCTACAATGGTTCCCATATGCGGCTAACTAAAGAATTTCCATGCGGCCAGCTTAAGAATTCCCATGCGGCTAACAAATTTTTCCCATATGCGGCTACAATGGTTCCCATATGCGGCTAACTAAAGAATTCCTATGCGGCCAGCTTACGAATTCCCATGCGGCTACAATGGTTCCCAAGCAAGAATGCATATGCAAATGCATTTTGCTAATGCATGTGCTGATGCATTAATTTCTAATGCATATGCTAATGCATTTATTTCTAATGCATATGCTAATGCATTTATTTATAATGCATATGCTAATGCATTTGCTGATAATGCATTCCTAAATGATTGAAAAGCTATGCGGCCAGGATTGTTTCCTTATGTGGCCGAGCTACTGTATGCAAGCAAAAAGGGGCCATACAATTAATGCAAAAGCTAATGGCCATACAATTAATAAAGGGCCATGAGGCCAACTTTAAAATGGTGGCCATACAAGCAAAAGCTTGTAATGCTAATTTCTTATGCGGCCAGCAACTCATATGCGGCCAGCAACTTGAACAGTGGCCATGCGGCCAGGATTATTAATTAATGCTCATGCGGCTCAGAGCTAAAATGCTCATGCGGCCAAAAGTGCAAATAATGGCTCCCACAGAGAACATGTCCATAAAAAATACCATGGCCTCCCTGCTCCTCCAAACAACAATAGGAACCCAAATCCTGGCTCCCGTAGGTCAAATTTGGATAAAATAGAATTCTCTACAACATGGAACCATCTAATAGCAAAAATATATATGTTTGTTAGATCAAAACTCCTGAAAACCGAAAATACTACAAAGCTAGATTTACAAGAAATTAACCATGGAATTGAAAAATGCTAAGTACTAAAGTGGGTTAGAAACACATGAGGAAGACAATGGAACAATAAAAATGGAACTCCTCCATGAAACAAGGTGCACTTGCCTAAACCTTCCACTCTCAGGTTGGTGGAGAAGTAATGGAAGGGAAGAGGAAAGTTAATGAGGAGAGAGAAATGTTTGGTGGGATATAAATGATAATGGTGGAGGTAGGTAGGGGTTCTGCTTGGTTCATGATGAACCAATAAGCAACCCAAGCCGAACCAAGCCAACCCAAACAAGTCGAACCAAGCCAGAAGACATGCAATACGAGTCAGATACGTACACGTATACTAAAATACGTAATACGAACAATGGTCATTACAATTCTACCCACCTTAAAAGAATTTCGTCCTCGAAATTTAATCAAGAGGCTAGAGGTGCAAGGACAAGCTATACTAATCACAGGCAAGCTATACTAGTCAAGCAATCAAGCAATTATTCATGCAAGCAAGGAATCGAAGGCATGAGGCATAAGAAAGATATTATACCTCACGCGTCAAACAGGTCAGAATATCGCGATCGGATATCATCCTCACGCTCCTACGTTGACTCACCCAAGGAGTGATGACCCCAAGCAACACGGACTAACTTGATAGTCTTGTTCTTGAGTATCTTCTCTCTTTGGTCCAATATGGATACGGGCCTCTCCTCATACGAAAGGTTGGTACCAACAACCAATTCCGAATGATCCAGGATATGACTCGGGTCCGGGATATACCGTCGTAGTTAGGATACATGGAACACGTCATGCACCTCACTCAGAGACGACGAAAGAGCGAGATGATATGACACATCTCCTACTCGCTCTAAAATATCGAACGGCCCTATATACCTAGGACCAAGCTTTCTCCGTACGTCGAAACGAATGACGACACGGTTAGGCGAGATCCTCAGGAATACGTGGTCACCGACATAAATTCAAGGGGACGTCGATGAGAATCGGTCCAATGGCGCTGACGATCTTGTGCAACGCGAAGATGATCTCTGACTCTCCTGACCACCTCAACTGTCTAAGTGATCATCTCTGGACCAAGCATCTGCCTCTCACCAACATCGTCCCAGGCTAGTGGGGATCTGCACTTCCTTCCATACAGTGCCTCGAACGGTGCCATCTGGATACTAGCTTGAAAACTGTTGTTGTACGAGAACTCTACCAGGTGCAGGTGATTTTCCTATGAACCACCGAAGTCGAGTGTACAAGATCTCAACATATCCTCAAGAGTCTGGATCGTGCATTTCGACTGACCATCTATCTGCGGGTGATAAGCTGAGCTAAACTGGAGGTGAGTTTCCAAACTCTCTTGCAAGCTACGCCAAAAGTGCGACGTAAATCTTGAATCTCGGTCCAAGGTGATACTGACTGGTACACCGTGAAATCTGACAATCTATCGGAGATACATCTCTGCTAGCTGAGATGTCGACTGACCAACTCTGAACGGAAGAAAGTGAGCCACTTTTATGAGCCTGTCAACTATAACCCAAATAGCATCTCTACTGGTCGGGGATCGAGGTAGTCCAGTCATGAAATACATGGTTATATGCTCCCACTTCCATTCTGGAATCGACAAGGGCTGAAGAAGTCCAGCTAGCCTTTGATGTTCAGCCTTGACTTGTTGGCAAACCAAACACCGAGAGACAAACCGAGCTATCTCCCTTTTCATGCCATTCCACCAAAAGTACTGACGGATATTACGGTACATCTTCGTGCCACCGGGATGAATCGATACTGAGAACTGTGAGCTTCTGCCATGACCTCCTGTCTGATATCTCTACTGGGTACACAAAGATGCTTACCATGCCGAAGCATACCATCTTCATGAATACATAATTCTGGTCGCCGTCCTGCTTCACATTCTGCTCTAAACCGCTGAAGCTTAGAATCGGAGGACTGAGCTATCTTGATCCTATCAACTATACTGGACTGGACTTGCATGCTGGCCATCAATGCCACATTGGTAGGAAGGACAACTTCTAAACCCATCTTCTGAATATCTGCTAACAACTCTGGTTGCGCTGTTAGGAAATAAACTTCGGCTCTCCTGATCAATGCATCTGCAACAACGTTGGCCTTCCCAGGATGATACTGCAGGTTGACATCATAATCCACAAGCAGCTCTAGCCATCTTCTCTGACGCATGTTAAGATCCTTCTGAGTGAACACATACTTCAGACTCTTGTGGTCGGTGAAAATCTCTACCCTATCTCCATACAAATAGTGTCTCCAAAGCTTGAGTGCAAACACTACCGCTGCCAGTTCCAAGTCGTAGGTCGGGTAATTCCTTTCATGATCACGAAGTTGTTGTGACGCATAAGCTATTACCTTCCCATGTTGCATCAAAACACATCCTAAACCTCTGTCTGAAGCATCACAGTACACTAAAAATCCTCCGGTCCCATCTGGAAGTGTGAGAATGGGTGCCGTCATCAAGCCTCGCTTCAACTTCTCAAAAAAATCCTGATATTCTGTTGTCCAAGCAAACTGTACCTCCTTATGGGCCAACTGTGTCAATGGCACAGAAATCCGAGCAAAGTCCGAAACAAATCTCCGGTAGTAGCCGGCCAATCCAAGAAAACTGCGAACTTCTGCAACTGTACTGGGCACTGGCCATGTTTCGATAGCCACGATCTTCTGGGGATCCACTTCTACTCCACCTCTGGTAATGATATGACTCAAGTATGAAATGCGATCGAGCCAGAACTCACATTTACTGAACTTGGCATACAACTGGTGCTCTCGAAGAATCTGGAGGACAACTCTGAGATGCTGCTCATGCTCTGCTTCACTCTTGCTGTAGACCAGGATATCGTCTATGAACACGATCACGAACTGATCCAAATAAGGCATGAAGATACGATTCATGAGGTCCATGAATACAGCCGGCACATTAGTCGCTCCAAAGGGCATAACAAGGAACTCCCAATGCCCATATCTGGATCTGAAAGCTGTCTTCGGGATGTCATGCTCTCTGACTCTGATCTGGTGGTATCCTGACCGCAAATCAATCTTCGAGAATACTGCCGCTGCTCTGAGTTGATCAAACAAGTCGTCTATCCTTGGGAGAGGATATCTGTTCTTGATTGTTACTGAGTTCAAGGTACGATAGTCAACACATAATCTGGACGTACCATCCTTCTTTTTCACAAGAAGCATTGGGGCTCCCCAAGGTGATCCACTAGCACGAATGAATCCCTTGGTTCTGAGTTCTTCAATCATCTTGTATAATATCTCCAATTCTGACGGCGCCATCTTGTAGACTCTCTCTGACACTGGTGCTGTCCCGGGAATCAAGTCGATAGTAAACTCGATCTTCCGTTCTAGCGACATTCCTGGAAGCTCTTCCGGGAAAACATTTGGAAATTCCTCGACTATTCGGGGTAACTGCATTGCTGCTACGGCCATCCGCAATACTGGAGGAGAAGGTTCAACTTCGCCTCGAGAAAAAGAAAACTCTGGCTCGTCTGGAATGCTAAAAACAACTCTGCCAATATGGCAGTCTATCCTAGCATACGGGTCCCTCAACCAATCTATTCCTAAGACCACATCATAATCGGCCATCGGGAACTCTATCAATCTAGCGGGGAATTCTCTACCGCTAACTACGATCCGACACGAGAAAAACACTCTATCTACTCCCACAAGACCATTACCAGTAAGTATATTGAGCCTTACTGATAATGACTCGAGCTCCAGTCCTATCCGTGTCGTGAATCGTACAGACATAAATGAATGCGATACACCCGAGTCAAATAACACTGAAGCGGGAAAGGTGTTGACGAGAATAGTACCTGCCACTACCTCACCTGGTGCCACTCCTTCTTCTCCCATGGTCAAAGCCAACACTTGACCATGTCCTCTGGGTGCCGGCCCTCTCTGCTGGAATCCTCTCTGCTTATTCTGAACTTGCGCCTGGGCATACTGCTGAGGCCTTTGCTGATGAAAAGCCTGGGTCTGCGTCGGCAACGGCCTCGGGGATGAAAACTGCTGCTGGACCGGTACTGGGGCTGGTCCCCTAACTGATGAACTGGTCATGGCTGGTGATGAGTCAGTCCTGAACGGGCATGACCCTACCTTGTGGTCCGACGCTCCACAAAGCAAACACAATCCTCGAGCCTTGCGACATTCGGAAACAATATGTCCAGGCTTCTAACAATAAGAGCAACCCATGGGGGAAGACTGCTTCTGCTTCTGAGGATACGTCGAGGTTGAATGTTGAATCGACGTAACTGAAGCTGTCCTTCTCGGAGCTCCAATGGTCAAAGCCATAGCTGCCAGGGCTGGTGCTGACGACTGATTCATCTGGCCGTGAGATCGCTTTCGACCTCCGGTCTTGTCCACAATCCTCTGGAAGGTATACTCATGCCTCCTAGCGGCCCTCAATACCGCATCAAAAGTCTGATGCTCAAACTGCTCCACCGCCAGCAAAATCTCTAGGTGGAGTCCCTGCTGAAACTGCTGGGCTCTATCGAACTCGGTCGCCACCAAGGTAGGAGCAAACCGACTAAGCCTGGAAAACTCGGCCGCATACCCATCGACCGTCCTGCCCATCTGCTTCAAATTGGTAAACTTGGTCTGTAGATCGTACCGAGCCACAGCATCGAAGTACTTGGTCCGGAATCTCTCACGGAATACTGTCCAGACAATAGGCGCCACTAGTCCAACGGCCTGCGCCGCCCACCAGCTGCGGGCTAGATCCAATAACTGTAGGCACACCACGGCTACCTTCACATCTTCTGGGGTCTTCGCTGCCTCCAATATCACCTCTGTGTCCTGAAGCCACGCGTCAGCAGCGATAGCATCTTCGCTGCCATCGAAGAATGGAGGGTTCAAGCGCTTGAAACTGTTCACTGCACTGTCCCCATGATGTCCACCTCTGTCCAGAGCATCTGCCACTGCCTGATGCAAGGCATCTCCTCGACGATCCTACGATGCAAGCAACTCCCTGATAAGTCCCACCAAGGCTCCATCATCCTGCCCTGCGGGCTGGGCTGGCTGTACCGGAGGTTCTGGATCTCCGGAAGGTATGACCCGAGAGGCTGCTCCTGAGTGCTGGGCCTGATCTTCTGGTTGCTGCTGGTCCACGGGAGGTGCTTCGTCTTGCTGATCGGCAGGACCAGGAACAATATCGCTGAAGAAGACGACATAAGGAACAATAAGGAAGGACCAAGACAGATCAACGATACAAGCATGTGATCAGGTCGAGAATCGCAGGGATTAGAAGATACGGGCAGAGATCAAGGACGAGTGCTGATTGAGACATCTATTCGGTAAACCCTCACATATCTTGATTTACAAGACCTGCATGGGCCACCACTTAAACCATGTAACGACCTAGAACCAGAATACTGGAGAGCGGGGGCATACATAGCCAGCTACGTATAATGAAATAGAATCCACCTCACTACACGGTCACGACTGTCTAGATATATGAGGGTTTAACTACAATCCATCAGTCTCCTATGGTCAATAACAAGCCTAATTGTCTCAATCTTAAGCAAACAAGTAAAGTTACAATATGTAATATCACCAAATATTTAATAGTAAGGCATCCTAAACATTACATATTCAGCTGATCATGAAGCTAGTCGTTACAAAATGTGAGAACTAGCAAGAGTTTAGTCATACATGATCAACCCTAGGATCTGTCAATTATGTTGCAGCCCGTAGGCATACAGTAATAAGGTATGCAATACGAGCTAACAGGTGCCCGCCGGCTAAACGCCTCAAAATAAGAATTTTACAATAGAGTAGGAGAGCCAAAAATAAACCCACTCGTTTCCATGGTTACGCCTGGTGGTCACCATCGGGCTGGGAAGTCGCTAGATCCTCTGGAGCTGCTCCGAAATCTGGCCATACAAAACCAGCTGGGTCAGATCCCAGAAAGAGCAAGTGCTACAAAGGGAGGCTTCACTTAAGAACTAAAACCAGAACATCAGACATAAATATTAAAGCAGTTACAAAAGGGCTTGATAATAAAAGAATAACAACAGTCATAATAGAGTACGAGGGAACCACTCAAGTAGCCAGGTCATAACCCTTAAACCAAACAAGGACCGGGGTTGTAACCCTTCACCTGAATAGAAATCCGTCTCTAAATCTTGTTGGTAAGGTGAAATATTACAAGCATGACGTGGGGTGCAATAAGACAATAAACGAAGAGAGGACTCAGAATTGCTCCGAGAGCCAGGTTACAACCCTTAAACCAAACAAGGACCAAGGTTGTAACCCTTCACCTGAATAGAACTTAGCCCCTGATCTTTATTGTTGAAAGTGACAATCATGCGATCATGCCTGCAATAATCGAGCACCGAAACTACACCATACAATCGCTCCTGGCCAATCAGTGACTACGGCTTTCTAGGGTTATCACAAGCCTTAGTTACTAGCAACATGCAGTGAGATGTTCCTCCAGCCACAAGCCTGTAGCTAATCCAGGTTATCCAGGCGACTTGGGTTCATTAAGCGATGTCTCGTTCTTTTCCATATATCAGTGAATCTAGACTTGTGCCCTACTCGTCGGCAGGCTGCAAGTCCACAATGGTGGCCGAAATAACGGGATCGCCTATAACTGGGGAAATCTCTCATGACTACTGAATTATTCTAGTTATTAGCCTTAGCCATTTACAGTAGGTACCCCTGATCGTGGTACTCAGGGATTTCTGTCCTAGACATGATGCAAACATTACCTGTTCAATTGTACGAACACAATCATCCATGGTGTCCAGGCCATTCAATCTTGTCATATCATGTTCACTGTCAGGAGTGCGCCACGTCGGGCCACTATTATGTCACGTCATTTATCAAAAGTGTACCCCAACGGGTCACCATCGTATCCGAGAATATACTTAAAATTAATATGGCACAAGTATACGTTAATAATTAAATATTAGCAGGGACAAGGGCTGTGGGGGACTCATACGGCTCAGGAAAATTTGTCGCATGAAATTGCCATACGGCCAGCCAATAAATGTTGTCACTATCCAATATGCGGCCAGCACACATTTGCTGCATGCGGCCAAGAATGATAAATAGGCCATGTGGCCAAGAGTGGATGAGGTGGGGGCCATAAGACAAGTGCTTAATATATAAGCCATGCGGCTGAGCAATTGGCAATGGCCATATGCAGCTACAATTGGCAATGGCCATATGCGGCCAACAAAATATATAAGCATGCAAGCAGCAAGCAAAAGCATGTATTAAATATATGAGCATGCAAATGCAAGGCATTAAATATATTAGCATGTAGCATACATTAAATATATTAGCATGCCAATGCATGCAAGTAATATATTAGCTTGACAATGCATGCAAGTAATTAGTGCGGCCAAAGAAAAGGAATGGCCATGCGGCCAACATGGCATTACCATATGCGGCCAACAACTGTTCCCATATGCGGTTAACAAATTTTTCCCATATACGGCTACAATGGTTCCCATATGCGGCTAACTAAAGAATTCCTATGCGGCCAGCTTACGAATTCCCATGCGGCTACAATGGTTCCCATATGCGGCTAACTAAAGAATTCCCATGCGGCCAGCTTAAGAATTCCCATACGGCTAACAAATTTTTCCCATATGCGGCTACAATGGTTCCCATATGCGGCTAACTAAAGAATTCCCATGCGACCAGCTTACGAATTCCCATGCGGCTACAATGGTTCCCAAGCAAGAATGCATATGCTAATGTATTTTGCTAATGCATGTGCTGATGCATTAATTTCTAATGCATATGCTAATGCATTTATTTCTAATGCATATGCTAATGCATTTATTTATAATGCATATGCTAATGCATTTGCTGATAATGCATTCCTAAATGATTGAAAAGCCATGCGGCCAAGATTGTTTCTTTATGCGGCCGAGCTACTGTATGCAAGCAAAAAGGGGCCATGCAATTAATGCAAAAGCTAATGACCATACAATTAATAAAGGGCCATGCGTCCAACTTTAAAATGGTGGCCATGCAAGCAAAAGCTTGCAATGCTAATTTCTTATGCGGCCAGCAACTCATATGCGGCCAGCAACTTGAACAGTGGCCATGCGGCCAGGATTATTAATTAATGCTCATGCGGCTCAGAGCTAAATTGGTCATGCGGCCAAAAGTGCAAATAATGGCTCCCACAGAGAACATGTCCATAAAAAATATCATGGCCTCCCTGCTCCTCCAAACAATAATAGGAACCCAAATCCTGGCTCCCGTAGGTCAAATTTGGATTAAATGGAATTCTCTACAACATGGAACCATCCAATAGCAAAAATATGTATGTTTGTTAGATCAAAACTCCTGAAAACCGAAAATACCACAAAGCTAGATTTACAAGAAATTAACCATGGAATTGAAAAATGCTAAGTACTAAAGTGGGTTAGAAATACATAAGGAAGACAATGTAACAATAAAAACGGAACTCCTCCATGAAGCAAGGTGCACTTGCCTAAACCTTCCACTCTCAGGTTGGTGGAGAAGTAATGGAAGGGAAGAGGAAAGTTAATGAGGAGAGAGAAATGTTTGGTGGGATATAAATGATAATGGTGGTGGTAGGTAGGGGTTCTCCTTGGTTCATGATGAACCAATAAGCAACCCAAGCCGAACCAAGCCAACCCAAACAAGCCGAACCAAGCCAGGAGACATGCAATACGAGTCAGATACGTACACGTATACCAAAATACGTAATACGAACAATGGTCATTACATAAAATCCCACCCATGCACATGAAAGTTGTCCTCTAAATTGCACAATAGATGATTAGCATTCTCCTGCATCAATTACCTTCCCGTAGCGATCACTGGACCGAGGAACCGACCTTTCTCACTAGTGAGGAAAGGTCGAGCAGCTTTTCCCCCGTCTCAAAATATGCGGAAATCGGCTTTTTATAGATTGACGGGGTGAGACTTCTGATCAGCGGGGTCCAACCAGAGAGTTTTCCTTGCATCTCGAACACCAGCTACATCCCTTCCATCTTCTGGCTTTGTTTGCTACTAGTCGATCTGGATCCACTTACGCTCCTTGAGAACCTGTTTCTAGTGTGTCTGCCCTTCTCCTTCTCCTGCCTACTGAAATTGCAATTGCGGTAGGCGCTCAATCATTCAATCAAAGCGGGAGCCGGTTCAAGTCAGTATTGCCGGGCGAGTCAGGTGCTAGCGGAAGTCGTAACTAAAACCGTTCGGAAATTGGAAGTCTTTAAGGAAACCACTTTTGAGTAAAGCTCCAACAAGCCGGAAGTAGAGCTAGTTCTTTCAAGCAAGTCCAGTCAGTCTAGTGAAAGCAGAAAGCTCATAGTGAGAAAAGACACTCTTTCTGTGCCAGAGAGTTTCCCTTGCAAACAAAAGGCATAGTGACAGTCGGAAGGCAGTGACGGTGGTAGAGAGAGAAAGTCCGTGTTGCAGGTCTAGTTCAGGGACTCTTTGGCACCGTAGAATAGACTGCAACTTTCGCTACTTTTTATGAGGGTTCATTTCATTCTTGCTTAGTACTGTACTCTTAGTGATGGAGATCCCGTCTTCTTCTTCTAAGCGGCTGAAGCGCGAGTTTTGTTTGTTGTGCTATTTCTGACTTTTTTTGTTTTTGCTTTCCAGGGGTTCAAAGAGGTTAACTGGGAAGGAGGAGCATATTTGCGGAGTTGATCATCCCTCTCGAAAACGAAGATTTGAAGTTGTCCATAATTTACTGAGTACTCGGTATAACTCACGCATTCGTGTACAAACAAGTGCAGACGAAGTAACACGAATATCTCCGGTAGTCAGTCCATTTCCATCAGCCGGCCGGTGGGAGCGAGAAGTATGGGATATGTCTGGTGTTTCTTCCATCAATCATCCGAGAGTCTTTACATATTATTATTATTATTTTGACAATCATATTAGCTTGTTCTTTCTGTATCTTGCTACATCCCTCTGAGGACCTGGTTATTCCCCAGGTGTGTGTTCATGTCTTCCGCAGGTATCCTAGCCGAGGTTGTGGTCTTTTCCATTTATTCGAAGATGACGTGACTTGGTTCCTCCTTGCTACTTCCACTTAACCTTTTATATATCATGTACTTCTTTCTTTTTATTTTGGTTGGTAGTAGATGTGTCTCCACCCAACATATTGTTCCAAAATAATTCATTATATGATATCTTTTATTCCTTTATTTTGTAGATGAGATCAGTTAGTTGTGGTTTACTATATTTTACAGCTTATGTATACATACAAGGCCCCTGTACTTCGTATGTATACAGCTGGCATGTCTACGTACTTAGTCCTACGTATTTTGGGACTAGGGCGTTACATCATAATCTCCTGCTAAAGTGTTGTTGCATCCTCCAGAGGCTCATGTCTTCGATATCACATCGTCCAAGGGATAAAGTGATCGTCTTCTGATCAGATTCCTATAGTTGTACTTCTCCAGAAATCAATTGTACTCTTGTATTCTTTTTTAAGTTTGTAATAAGACTTTTGTTTTTACAAAGAAAATAGCGACTCTGCTGGGGACGACTTTCTCCTCCGACGAGAAAGTGACAACTCAATGTGATACTACGTCAATCAGTAAGACGCAGAAGACCCTGGTCGTTCAAGTCGACCAGACAACCTACGAGGCCATGATCAATGCTGGGGGTGCCAAGTGCACTGCTGCCGCTATTAAGAGCAAGACGCGCTCTGTTTGGACTCCTAAGTCCTCGAAGAAACAATCCTCTGCCTCTGCGCAACTTGTGCCCATCACTGCCTTGGCGCAATCTAAGGGAGACAATCTTTTGGCTAATCCCTCCACTTCTTCGATTCTGAAATTGAAGGAGACTTCGTATCGACACACTACTGGACAAAACAAAGGAAAGTGCCCTTTGACCTTTTCTTTCCTGGCACAACATGCGCATGTTCCTGCTCCGACGCAACTTGCGCATGTTCCTGCTCTGGTGCAACTTGCTCATGTTCATGCTTTGGCACAACCTGCACGTACTTCTGTACTAGCGTAACGTAAAGAGAAGCACTGTTTAGTGACTCCCTCTTTGCCACCAAATCAGAAGTTTAGTAAGAAATCACAAAATCAAGGAAAATGCTTTTTTAGCTTTTCCTTATTTTGCTCGAGTCGTTGACTGGGTTGAAAGTACTGCTAATTTGGATAGGAATTCTATTCTCCTTAACAAAGACAACCAAATCTCTGTCGGGAAGATGGGTTCTATTCAGAATAAACTTTTCATGCAAAAGGGTATTATGCCTACTCCAAAGAGGTCAGGGCAGGATCTACCAACCTTATGTATTTTAAGATCCCGACAAGGCAAACTGCTAGTATCTCAAGTAGATGCACAAGTAGCTCCCCTATCAGACTTGCACACCTATATCAACAGGTGCCAATTAGGGTCAACCTCGGGAAATCACAAGATGTATCAAGCGCAACCTGCACCAGTAGCTAACTTGCGCCAGAAGAAGAATACTGAGGTGAAAAATCATATCACTTATGCTAACAAACTTAGCACGTCCTTGTACACTCAAGGTATATGATACCTCAGGAACATGAACCATGTTCCGAATATCGTCAAAGACTATATTCCTACAACTTCTTCTCGTCCTGTTAGTGACCTCCGTGAACTCTTAATACAGAAGCAGAAGGTTACAAATATATCATGTCCAACGGTGGTCCAACAGCAACAGCATCATTACAATCACCCCCATGAAGTTGTCATCAAATGCTGCTGTCAGTCAGCCAAGCGGTCCGTCTTTGACCATTTGAATTATGTTCAGACTCCTGAACCAATCTTAGTGGACGAAGATGAATTACTTTATGCTCCTATCAACATGGCATCTCGAAGCACTACGGTAGAAAATGTCCAAGACGTAATGCATCCCGCAATCCTAGTCAACAGTATTTAGATCGGATTTATGAATCCGATGAAGGAGTATATCAATATACTAGATCAAGGAGCCAAGAAATAATCGATCAAAGGAATCTTCTTTCCGACCAAGACACAATCAATCAAAGGAATCTTCTTGATTCTAACCAAGATTCCTTTAGTCAAAAAGATATCCCTATCACTTATTCTGGAGGTAGTTCTTTATGTGACTTTGATGCTGACAGTGAAAGTTCTGAAAGGACCATCCTTTCTACTAGCTCATCTTCGAGGGCTAGAGAAGTGACTGCTTATGCCATCACAAAAGATCAAGATACTTCCAGTTCTTCCAGTCAAGAGCAGAGAATTGCTGCTTTAGAGGATAGTTTGAAGAACATGACTGAAATGATGACAGGCATGCATGCTGTGATCATGGCACAACATACAGTTCCACCGATCACGAATCTGATTCCGACTCAGGAACCTATAACAACATCAGCTCCCATCAATATTAATCTGGGTGTACCCCCTCCTAACATATTGAATCAATCCACTACTCCGTAATCGACGGAAGATACCAATGAGGCCGTAAAACTTTTACGTACTCAATTTGAAGCTTTCAAACAGAAAGATGGCCTGCAGAAGCTTGGGATCAAATAACCTTATCCCATAGAATGGAAAGAGGTCCAATTTCCTCCTAAATATAAACCCTCTACTATTATGTTGTTTAATGGCAGCACATCTCCAAGTCAATACCTCAATCACTTTGAAGTAATGAATGATCAACTTCAACCAAATGATGCTCTTCTTACTAGAGTATTTATCGGTTGTTTAGCTGGTGCAGCATATGACTGGTATCGTAGTTTACTAGATGGGTGTATAACCTCTTTCGCTAGCTTCAAACAAATGTTCTTGGAACGATTTTATGAGGGAACCAACGACATGACTATGTCACGACTCGCACCCGCTTTTCGGACGCGAGCTCGTGAGCAAGCCAGCTACGTATCGAGCGGACTCCAGTCCCTCTCAAATACGTAAACGCTGTCAAGGCTATGGTATACTGCCAAATCATGGCAAACAAATCTATATCACAAATCCACAATAAATACACGAAACATGAATGAACATTATGAGTCATGGTCTGCAGCCCACTAACATAATGTTCGATAAGACTCCAAGGAATATAACAAAAGTCTACAAACTGATACAATAAGCAGGATATCTCAAGATAATGAAAGGAAAGCAAGAGTTAGATAATAACATGGTATCAATACCTAAATCTCGCAAGTAATATCGTAATCATCTGAAACCCACAAGTGTCTTAATCATCCGCCATCCAGAACTGCTAACTAACTCTACGCAATCACTAACCTGAAGAGATCCTCAGGTCCTCAGGGGACATATTAAGATACATAAAAATATGCCTATCTATCAGTTTAATCATGCATGATAAAATAAACAGGGTATAAACAAGGAACGACACTAACATAGCAAGAGACTACGACCAAACTGCTAACAAGTGACTAACGATAAGTGGCTACTAACAGGTAACTATGAACTGGAATACAGGAATAACTACACGTAACTGAACTGCTGGATGAACAAGTGAACACGAGATCAATGGAATACCAAACCCTCGCCCCGAGTGGACTCGCAGGTTTGAACTAATCACTAACCCTCGTCCCGAGTGGACTCTCTGGTTAGTTCTAATCACTAACCCTCGTCCCGAGTGTGGACTCTCTGGTTAGTTTACGGCAAGGCACCCTCGTCCCGAGTGTGGACTCTCTGGTGTAAGTACAACATCCTCGTCCCGAGTATGAACTCACGGATGTATACAGATCAAGGCAAACACCCTCGTCCCGAGTGGACTCTCTGGTACAAATGAACACGACAAATACAGATCAAGGCAAACACCCTCGTCCCGGATGTATACAAATCAAGGCAAACACCCTCGTCCCAAATGTGCACTCTCTGGTGCAACGAATCAACCCTCGTCCCGAGTGTGGACTCTCTGGTTGAGGAAAAACGATACAGAAAAATAGCAGTTCAACTACATGTACTCGTTCCACGACACGACTTAGTTAGGGTACATATGAGACAAGGTACGACTCAGTCAAGACAGAGTCAAGTCCAGTATAACTACATCGTCAAATCAAGCAAGACCATAATCTGGTGAACACGGTATATAGAAACTAAATAAATCAAGTCAACTAGAAAGCTAATGAATCATATAAAATCTATAACAAATAAAGTATCTATGATGATATAATAAAATCATGAAAACTATAAACATGAAATTAAACTGTAGAGGGAGGCAAGGTATCTTGTCTGGAGGTTGCACGCAGATCCGACAAAATATAGTCAACTGCTAAGCCATAAAGTCCAAATCATCACATCTGTCTCCGAAATCTGAAATAAACATTACCAACATTCTCAGAATAATTAAATTAGCTAGGTTTGCCTGTCTTTAAGTCCAATTCTAGACAAAGGGGCAAAACGATAATTTTGGGCTAAAACGATGTCCGTCGTTGGACCCGTTTTGCACCGAAAAGTGTGCCAGAGTCAATGGTCTCTAAAGTCATCAAACTACATGTCTACGGATTCGTTTTGATGATACGAACCCAACGGTATGTCCAATTTTAGATTTCGGTGGGCCGAACACAAAATCGTCCGTTGAATCGGATCGTATGGCCCGCGAAACGGCGATCCGATCAATTGTCTCAGAATTGGACCAAACTTGGTATACAGGACCAAAAAAATGATACGGTCCTGTTGGCGCAAGTTTCGTCTCGATCTGACGAACGTGCAAAAAGTAATTGAAAATTTTGCACAGAGATCGATACGGTGTATTTCGACGGATACACATCAAATTCGTCATACACACGTGACCAATTTGAATTTCGTCAAAGCCCACACGTCCACGAAGCCGTTACGCACCTTTCGATGCTTTCGGTTTGTGACCACGTCGCCCGGATTGGCGGGACGTACGTCGTATCAAAGAGTTTTAATCTTTTTAAAAACAGATATTTGACCAAGTTTACATGTGTATACTTCTCTGTACAAGGCAAATTTTTACAAACTTCCTACTGGACTTTTCTAGCCCTATATGTTGTTAATAAATCCCTTCAGGTGGATTTCAAATTTGATCAAAGGTTCGACCAAAAAAGGCCTTCAAAGTTGGGTTTCCGGGACAGTTTCTAACATCCGAAAATCGAGTTTTTTCTTCGATTTGGAACTCAATTCTCATCGCATACAAAATAAAACAAAATAAACTACTTGAAGGGTTGTAGAGTCGCTCAGTTAGTCTTCATACATGCGAAGACCGATCGTGAAATGACGAACCGTGGAGACGGAAATAGGGTCGCAAAGTAGCCGTGTTGCTGTCTACTCTGTTCTGTTCTTGCGCACACGCGGCCAGCAACTGGGCTGTGCTCCGGCGGCCAGTACGGCGACCGTGGGAGGCGCACGCGTGTCGACGGAGGCGGGGCACGATCTCCTTTGGTAGGAGTTTTAGGGTTAGGGTTTGTTTTATATTTTTGATCCCTTTCGTTCTCTGCATATATATATTTGTGTTCGGCCCTGTGTTGGGGTCGGGTTTGCTTATTGTGCGTGAGGGAAAGATTGCTGTGGCTTGGGGTATTATTGGGTCAGGTTCGTGGGTTATTGGGGGCTCGGCTGTTGTTGGGTTGGGTTCGTAGGCCTGGAACAGGCTAGGATTTGGGTTCTCTTCTCCTCCTTCTTTTCTTATTCTTGAAAAGCAGCAGTAATACCAAGCCAAGCCGAACCATATCGAGTGATTGCAGCATTTTGCCACCATACCATCAATTGGCTTAAAGGCTTAAGCTGGGCTTGGCTGGCCTTGTTGGGCTGGAAAGTTTGGCATGTGGGCCTGGCTCATGGGCTGGAATGTTTGGGTTTTAAATTATTTCGTTTTCTATATAACTATTATACTCTAGTATATACATGTATTTCGATATATATATATATATATATATATATATATATATATATATATATATATATATATATATATATATATATATATATATATATATATATATATATATATATATATATAAAGTTCTAAGGCCTTAATTACATTTTCCTACGTAGGATATATATATATTTATACAAAAATATATTATAAATAATACCTATTTGACGATGAAGAAAATAACCATTTAATAATAACTAATTATTAAATACAACAACAGTATTATTAATAATTCTAATAATCCTGATAACAACAAAAAATACCCCAATAGCAAGTGTAGTAAGGTTTGGTGAACCTAGTACGCACACTCTTTATTGGCTCCCGAAAATCATACACATATTGTAAACGCTATTAAAATAATAATAATACTTATAGTGTATATATAACAATTATTAGAAATTAATTGCCAATTCCTAAAGATATTGCATCTACCTAGAATATGTCTACAAGGCCGTATTGGGTCTCACTACATGCCTACAGGGGCTTGGATTTGGTTCGGCCCAATCTGGATAGGTTCGGTATAACCGGGTTCCCTAAAACGCAATAATATAATTAAATAATAATTAAAATCTTCGGTAAGGGTTAAGTCGCAACTTGGCCTGATTTTCCTAGTTAGGACGTCACTATGGCTCGGCCTTTCCTAGTCGTCTTGTACTCCAAAACTCAACCATGGCTAAAGTCATCTACCGTAATAATTAACTTATTAATTATTTATAAAATTCTAAAAATCACCATTGAAATCAAATAAATAAATAAAAAAATATTCCAAAAATTTTCGGGAAGGGAGGCTACAAATCTACCCACCTTAAAAATAATTTCTTCCTCGAAATTCCAATTCATGACTATCCCTTAAAATTTAAAGTCTACTATTACCTTAATCTCCTCAAATTTAATTTCTCCAAAAATATTTTATGACCTTCTCTAGTCATTTTATAACTCTGAATACTTGGGGACTTCTACCCACCTTTGGTCATACTACTCCTCAAAATACGGTCACTAAAATCTTATAATCTTTTAGCTAGTTGCAAACAATCCTTCCAACAGATATCTAGGGCATATGGCATCTATAATCCCTCATATCTATAAACAATCAAATATTCCATAGTTAAGCAATATTATACTATAATTTAAGAATTTCTGATGAATTCTAGACAGTACGATTATTCGTCACCCCGAAATAGGAAGGGACGAGAATCAATGGTACGGAAAAGCAAGGAAGAATAGTCGAGAGAAAATATAGAGTTTCAAGAACGGTAAAGAATTTTCAAGACAGTGTGGATTGAGATTTCTAAGGTTTAGTCATAGTCGCAGGCTCGTATCAGTACAGTTACGTAACCGATAAGATATGCTCGGACCTGCACGGGCCACCAAAAAAACTTGTCACGACCCGCACCCACTTTTCGGATGCGAGCTCGTGAGCAAGCCAGATACGTATCGAGCAGACTCCGTCCCCTCTCGAATACGTAAATGCTGTCAAGGCTATGGTATACTGCCAAATCATGTCAAACAAATCTATATCTCAAATCCACAATAAATGTACGAAACATGAATGAACACTATGAGTCGTGGTCTGCAGTCCACTAGCATAATGTCTGATAAGACTCCAAGGAATATAACAAGAGTCTACAAACTGATACAATAAGCAGGATATCTCAAGATAATGAAAGGAAAGCACGAGTTGGATAATAACATGGTATCAATACCTGAATCTCACAAGCAATATCGTAATCATCTGAAACCCACAAGTGTCTTAATCATTCGCCATCTAGAACTGCTAACTAACTCCACACAATCACTAACCTGAAGAGATCATCAGGTCCTCAGGGGACATAGAAAGATACATAAAAATATGCCAATCTAGCAGTTTAATCATGCATGATAAAATAAACAGGGTATAAACAAGGAACAACACTAACATGGCAAGAGACTACGACCAAACTGCTAACAAGTGACTAATGACAAGTGGCTACTGACAGGTGACTATGAACTGGAATACAAGAACAACTACACGTAACTGAACTGCTGGATGAACAAGTGAACACAAGATCAATGGAATACCAAACCCTCGTCTCGAGTGGACTCGCAGATTTGAAAAAATCACTAGCCCTTGTCCCGAGTGGACTCTCTAGTTAGTTCTAATCACTAACCCTCGTCCCGAGTATGGACTCTCTGGTTAGTTCACGGCAAGGCACCCTCGTCCCGAGTGTGGACTCTCTGGTGCAAGTACAGCATCCTTGTCCCGAGTGTGGACTCACGGATGTATACAGATCAAGGCAAACACCCTCGTCTCGAGTGGACTCTCTGGTGCAAATGAACACGACAAACACCCTCGTCCTGAATGTGGACTCTCTGGTGCAACGGATCAACCCTCGTCCCGAGTGTGGACTCTCTGGTTGAGGAAAAATGATACAGGGAAATAGCAGTTCAACTACATGTACTCGTTCCATGACACGACTTAGTCAGGGTACAGGTGAGACAAGGTACGACTCAGTCATGATACAATCAAGTCCAGTATAACTACATCGTCAAATCAAGCAAGACCATAATCTGGTGAACACGGTATATAGAAACTAAATAAATCAAGTCAGCTAGAAAGCTAATGAATCATATAAAATCTATAAAAAATAGAGTATCTATGATGATACAATAAAATCATGAAAACTGTAAACATGAAATTAAACTGTAGAGGGAGGCAAGGTATCTTGCCTGGAGGTTCCACGCAGATCTGACAAAATATAGTCAACTGCTAAGCCATAAAGTCCAAATCATCACATCTGTCTCCGAAAGCTGAAATAAACATTACCAACATTCTCAGAATAGTCAAATTAGCTAGGTTTGCCTGTCCTTAAGTCCAATTCTGGACACATGAGTAAAACGGTAATTTTGGGCCAAAATGATGTCCGCCGTTGGACCCGTTTTGTACCGAAAAGTGTGCCAGAGTCATTGGTCTCTAAAGTTGCCAAACTATATGTCTACGGATTCGTTTTGATAATACGAACCCAACGGTATGTCCAATTTTGGATTCCGGTGGGCCGTGCACAAAATCGCCCGTTGAATCGGATCGTGTGGCCCGCGAAACGGCGATCCGATCAACTGTCTCAGAATTGGACCAAACTTGGCATACAGGACGAAAAAAATGATACGGTCCTGTTGGCGTGAGTTTTATCTCGATCTGACGAACGTGCACAAAGTAATTGAGAAATTTGCACAGAGACCGATACGGTGAATTTCGACGGATACGTATCAAATTTGTCGCGCACACGCGACCAATTTGAATTCCGTCAAAGCCCACACGTCCAAGAAGCCGTTACGCACCTTTCGATGCTTTCGATTTGCGACCACGTCGTCCGGATTGGCGGGACGCACGTCGTATCGAAGAGTTTTAATCTTTTTGAAAACAAATTTTTGACCAAGTTTACATGTGTATACTTCTCTGTACAAGGAAATTTTTTACAAACTTTCTACTGGACTTTTCTAGCCCTATATGTTGTTAATAAATGCCTTCAGGTGGATTTTAAATTTGATCAAAGGTTCGACGGAAAAAGGCCTTCAAAGTTGGGTTTCCAGGACAGTTTCTAACATCCGAAAATCGAGTTTTTTCCTCGATTTGGAACTCAATTCTCGTTGCATACAAAACAAAACAAAATAAACTACTTGAAGGGCTATGGAGTCGTTCAGTTAGTCTTCATACCTGCGAAGACCGATCGCGAAATGACGAACCGTGGGGACGAAAATAGGGTCGCAAAGTAGCCGTGTTGCTGTCTGCTCTGTTCTGTTCTTGCGCACGCGCGGCCAGCAACTTGGCTGCACTCCGGCGGCCTATGCGGCGGTCGTGGGCGGTGCGCGTGTGTCGACGGAGGCAGGGCACGATCTCCTGTGGTGGGTGTTTTAGGGTTAGGGTTTGCTTTATGTTTTCGATCCATTTCGTTCCCTGCATATATATACTTGTGTTCGGCCCTGTGTTGGGGTCGGGTTTGCTTACTGTGCGTGAGGGAAAGATTGCTGTGGCTTGGGGTGTTATTTGGTCGGGTTCGTGGGTTATTGGGGGCTCGGCTGCTGTTGGGTTGGGTTTGTGGGCCTGGAACAGGTTGGGATTTGGGTTCTCTTCTCCTCCTTCTTTTCTTATTCTTGAAAAGCAGCAGTAATACCAAGCCAAGCCGAACCATATCGAGTGGTTGCAGCATTTTGCCACCATACCATCAATTGGTTTAAAGGCTGAAGCTGGGCTTGGCTGGCCTTGTTGGGCTGGGAAGTTTGGCATGTGGGCCTGGCTCATGGGCTGGAATGTTTGGGTTTTAAATTAGTTTGTTTTCTATATAAATATTGTACTCTAGTATATACATGTATTTCCATATATATATATATATATATATTTTTTATATATATATATATATATATATATATATATATATATATATATATATATATATATATATATATATATATATATATATATATGCATAAACACTTATAAAAATTCTAAGGCCTTAATTACATTTTCCTATGTAGGATATATATATTTATATAAAAAAATATTATAAATAATACCTATTTGACGATGAAGAAAATAACCATTTAATAATAAATAATTATTAAATATAACAACAATATTATTAATAATTCTAATAATCCTGATAACAACTAAAATACCCCAATAGCAAGTGTAGTAAGGTTTGGTGAACCTAGTACGCACACTCTTTATTGGCTCCCGAAAATCATACAAATATTGTAAATGCTATTAAAATAATAATAATATTTATAGTGTATATATAACAATTATTAGAAATTAATTGCCAATTCCTAAAGATATTGCATCTACCTAGAATATGTCTACATAGCCGTATTGGGTCTCACGACATGCCTACAGGGGCTTGGATTTGGTTCGGCCCAATCTGGATAGGTTCGGTATAACCGGGTTCCCTAAAACTCAATAATATAATTAAATAATAAATAAAATCTTCGGTAAGGGTTAAGTTGCAACTTAGCCTGGTTTTCCTAGTTAAGACGTCACTATGGCTCGGCCTTCCCTACCAAGGCTAATACCCTAGTCAAAGCACGCCATTGCACTATACGTGCCATGATTCCTTGTCGTCTTGTACTCCAAAACTCAACCATGGCTAAATTCATCTACCGTAATAATTAACTAATTAATTATTTATAAAATTCTAAAAATTACCATTGAAATCAAATAAATAAATAAAAAAATATTCCAAAATTTTTTGGGAAGGGAGGCTACAATGTCTGCTCTCATCAAAATCAAACAATGACATAATGAAACTACTGAACGTTTCATTGAACGGTTCCGCCGTGGAACACTCAAAATGCCTTCGGAACCCCAGATGCTTTGACTATAGACACTTGCAAATCAAACATGTTGCCTATAATCAGCATGTGGACAGGATCAACACAATTTCAGGATTGGCCTTCCTTCATAATGAACGCCAAAGCAGCAGAAGAGAGCGCTGACAAGTTCAAGCAATTAGGCATTCAAATACCTAATCTTGATAAAGATGAATGCGCTACACCAAATAATAGTGGCCGTCTGAACAATCGCAAGAGCAAGGAGACTTTGGCCATTAACCTCAAAGGCAAAGAAGCCCTATCCATCAATGTAAATCAGCCAACATATACCCCAACAACACCACCACAACGGGCACCACGTCCAAAAGAAGAATACTCTGTTGATGAAGATGATATCATGAGTATCTTTGA
Organism: Iris pallida; assembly: GCA_029216955.1. Taxonomy (NCBI): domain Eukaryota; kingdom Viridiplantae; phylum Streptophyta; class Magnoliopsida; order Asparagales; family Iridaceae; genus Iris; species Iris pallida. Next base: position 3,071,508 of record JANAVB010027598.1, on the reverse strand, counting down.
TTGCCTCATCAAGAGCAATAAACTCCAACTGCCAGAACCTAAACGGCCAGATGAAGTTGGTTAGACTGACCATCCTAAATATTGTGTTTACTACAGGTTTATTGGACATCCCACTCGAGCGTGCTATGTGCTCAAGGGTAAAATTCAAGAGATGGTCAATTTCGGTGCAATCACTCTCCAGCAAGACGAGAAAACTGTAACGCCTAATATCGTCTCTTTATAATTTAGAGATTTTCCAGCTCAACTTGTGCAGGACGGTATCATTCCCATCCCGAGAACTACTTTGGAGATTGTTAATCTTCCACTTGCACGAACTGATGGTCTTATCCCTCTATCTACTGATAGAGGGAAAATTATATGGATCCATCCAGATTTAGTGGCAGACTTCGAAACACCATCTTCTTCCACGAAGTCTAGGAAGGCCACTAAAAATAAATCATGTCATATGGTTTCATTTGGTGAACATTATCTTCCACCTCTAACTGCTGTCTTCATCTCGGCAGCAGATAATCCTTCTTCTTTTTCCCATGATAAGACAACATTGTCAAAATCAGAAACCAAATACCAACCAGCTTTCCATATGTATAGCCCACAATCTCGTAAATTAGTGACAAAAATGGGATATGATCTACAAAAGGCTTCTGGTCTGAACCATGGAAAAGGATCTCCTGTAACTCTTTCCCTATGTCTTTCTCGCAACCAATCACGGGTGGGTTTGGGTTACTGGACAAACTCTCCATCTTGCCAAAAGAAATCTTCCAGAAACAAGATCCAGGCAAAGAGTTACAATATGGTGTCTTTTGAGCCTGTGTCCGAAGAAGAAGTATTAACTGGTACCAGGTCTGGGAAACCTTACCTAAGAGACTATTCAGAAAGTCATGAAAACCCTGCTCCAGCTCTGGAGGCTCCTCAAGCACCATCTTCTCCTGCTGTCAATGTTCCATCAGCTTCATCACCTCTAATAGAGCCAACTCTTCCTAAACAGACGACAGCTGACAAAGGAAAATAGCCTATCCATTTTGATAAAGTATTGAAGAAGACTCCAACTTTGGGACTTGAGAAGCCATATAACTTTGATATACTGGCTCAGCTGGCTAATACCCCGACAAGATTGTCAATTTTTGAACTACTCCATCTTTCGAAGGAAACTCGAGAAACATTGAGTGAAGCTTTGATGCAAGCTGATACTTGTCTAGCAATTCTCAATAAGCCAGAGGATGAGCCTATAACATGCCTTCATTGTCATAGTGTGATGAAATTGATGCCAAACATCACCTTTACACAAGATATGTTGTTGGAAGATAATCGTCATGATCGACCCCTCTACTTCACAAGATATGTCGATACCATGAAGGTTGATCGTATTTTGATCGATCATGGGTCTGCACTTAGCATCATGCCAAAGACTACTAGATGCATTGAAGATTTCTATACACAATCTTTCAACAACCATCACGACAATCTTGAGATTCAATTCTGAAAGAAGTGAACCTTTGGGAAAGATTCGCCTGAAAGTTCAAATAGGCAATCTTTATACAAAGGTTACTTTCTACGTGATCGATAATCACGGCTCTTACAATGCTTTGCTGGGAAGACCCTTTTTGCATGAGCATAACATTATACCATCCACTTTACATCAATGTTTCAAATATGTGGATGTCAATAGAGAAGTCCAAAAGGAAGTAGCCGACCTAAATCCTTTTATGGGCATTGAAGCATATTTTACAGACTCCCGGATGTATAAGGAGGAGTTCATGAAAGTTGTACTGGCGATGGATAGTGAGGAAGATCAGAAACATACTTCAAAAGATGTTCTCATGATCCCCGTCAAAGGACGTGCTATTCATCCCTCTTCTTCTCAGACATTGACTATACATCTTTTCTCTCATAACAAACAGCCTCATGCTGTAGAAAAGAAATAAAGGGAGCTCACCTCTTCTGAGCCTCTTATCATCGACCTTCGTCGTAATAAACCTTCTCCTTCTCCTTCTCCTTCTCTTTCTCTGGTTATCAACCTTACTAAGCCTTCTGTTAAGGCTAAGAATCATATTATAAATGATGATGTACAAATCAATAAAGTAGCATCTCATTTACAGTATATTGATGTTCTTTATTATACTCGATGTTATTTAAAAAAGTTAGATAACTTCGAACCACTTACCATAAGTGCAGTTGAAGCTTCATAAAATGAAGTATTGCTCGAGCCAATGCAGGACTCCTTCTTCTTAGTCCCTTTCAGGAAGAAAGACGAACTTCCTATACTTTTTAGTAAAGGAACGGGACAGAAGATCACGCCCGATAGTGAAGAAGAAAATTACGATAACGGAAGACTTCAACTATGTCGTTATAGTCAGCAATCAAAAGATATCATTCAAAAGATGTGCTATAATTTTAAAGTTGGTCTTAATGGCGGCAAAGGAAGTCGAACACCTATTCGTATTCCTGCTCCAAAAGGAAAATCACAATAATAATATAGCAAAACGAAGCGGGGATTAGGTTATACTTCACCAATTCTGACTCCAGAAGCTTTCGAATCCGAGAAAGAAGAACGATCTAACTCTTCTGATTCTATCTCATGGGATTCAGACACCAGTGTAGGGCACGTCCAACGCGTGACTCTATCTTCCAATATGGTGACTGTCGAGTTCTCGGAAGATGACGGGGACTTTATCAAAGTCTCTAAATCTGATCCATGGACACAAAGGATGGATACTCAATAGGAGCTTCGCTTTGAACAACGTGAGCCACCTACTGAAGATCAGTTGGTTCAAGTCAATGTTGGAGATGAAACTTCCCCAAAACCGATATTTGACAGCAAAAGCCTCCCCAAAACAGATAAAGAAGAACTAATCCAGCTCAATAGAGAATACATTGATGTATTTGCCTGGAGCTATGAAGACATGCCGGAATTGGATCCTCAGATCGCTACCCACAAGCTCAACATCCTGCCAAATACGAAGCCAGTCAAACAGTAACAACGTCGGTTTTGACCCGACATAATGGATGCCATAGAAGCTGAAGTCAAGAAACTTATCACCTTTGGTTTCATCAAAGAAGAACAACATCTAGACTGGGTGGCTAATGTTGTCCCAGTTTTGAAGAAAACAGGGAAAGTCCGGGTCTGCATCGACTTCAGAGACCTTAATGAAGCTTGTCTAAAGACGAATTTCCTCTTCCAATCACTGATGTCATGATAGACAATACATGCGTATTTGAACGTATGTCCTTTATGGATGGATTTTCATGATACAATCAAATCAAGATGCATCCAGAAGATGAAAAACATACATCTTTTCGCACTTCTCTTGGAGTCTATTGCTACACTGTCATGCCATTTGGTCTTATGAATGCTGGTGCAACTTATCAGTGGGCCATGAGTACCATCTTTCGTGATCATTTAAGAAAAACTATTGAATTTTATGTTGACGATATTGCTGTCAAAAGTCGTCTTAAGGAAGATCACATTCAAGACTTGAGAACTATTTTCGATCTAATGCGCCAGCATCAACTCAAGATAAATCCCACCAAGTCATTCCTGGGAGTCTCTAGTGACAAATTTCTCAGATTCGTCATTACCTCTAAAGGTATACATGTTGATCCCGAAAAGATCAAAGCCATTCAAGAGATGCATCTTCCACGCAACCTAAAAGAGCTACGAGGATTCCAGGGACGGCTTGCGTATATCAGAAGATTCATCTCAAATCTCTCTGGACGCTGTAGACCGTTCACTCAACTCATGAAGAAAGTTGTGTCTTTTATTTGGACTAAAGAATATCAACAAGCATTTGAAGACATAAAGCGGTACTTGATGAACCCTCCAGTTCTAGTGCCTCCAGTGTCAGGAATACCCTTCCTGATGTATGTTCGAGCAATGGACCATTCCCTAGGTACTTTATTAGCTCAGAAGAATAAAGAAGGTCATGAGCAGGTTATCTATTATCTTAGCCGTACAATGATTGGAGCTGAACATCGATACACTCCAATAGAAAAGGAATGTCTGGCTTTGATGTTTGCTGTTCAAAAGATGAGACATTATATCACTGGCCAAACTATTTATGTTATTTCTAGAGTTAACCCTCTTCGGGTCCTGATGAAGCAGCCCAGTACACTTAATCTAGGCTTGCAACATGGGCCATATTGTTAGCACAATATGATATGGCTTATGTTCCTCAAAAGTCTGTTAAAGGTCAAGCCCTTGCTGACTTTCTGGCAGCTCATCCAATTCCCGAAACGTCTAAACTCTACAACGAGATTCCAGATGAAACCTTGGATTCCAACATGATTTCAGAAGAAATTCTTACATGGCGTTTATTCTTTATGGTGCATCCAGAATTCGACCAAAAGGTGCTATTGTTGCTGGATTCGGAATCGTCCTCGTCTCACCAGAAGGGTTATCTATCTAAAGATCTTATTCTTTAGATGAGTCGTGTTCTAATAATGTGGCTGAATACAACGCTCTACTCATTGGTCTCCAATTGGCTAAACAATTAGATATTGAGTATCTTGAAGTTTACGGAGACTCCAAACTAATTGACATTCAAGTTAGAGGCACATACGAAGTTCGACATCAAGATCTAGTTCCATATCATGATGCATCGATCAGGATGGCTACTTTATTCAAAGGATTCTTCATCGAGCATGTACGCCGAGCGTGTAACACGGAAGCTGATGCACTCGCTAATCTTGCAGCCGTGTTAGCAATTCCCGTAAGAAGGCAACAAATGATCGTCATCACTAATAGAGAGTTATTTTGTGTCGAGAATAACTTAAATACTAAAGTTAACAACCCAAACATGGAATTCAATAATTCAGTTGAAATTTGTGCCATCAATGAGGACTGGAGGACTCCTTTCATAGACTTCATAGTCCATGATATCTTACCTAAAGATCCTAAGGAGGCTACAACAATTCGTCGGCGGTCACTCAGATTTTATTATAATCATACTACAAAGACACTCTACCGACGAACGTTTGACTGTTTATACTCCTACGCTGTCTTGCGGGGAAGAAGCAAAACAAATACTTCGTGAAGCTCATGACGGTGTTTGTGGCGCACATCAACCTGGCCATAAACAATAGGATCGTATTCGCCGTATGGGCTATTATTGGCCCTCAATGGTATCTGATGCAATCGAGTATGCAAGGAAGTGCCGAGCATGTCAAATTTATGCTTACTTCATCCATCAACCATCAGAATTTCTTCACCCGACGGTAGCATCTTGGCCCTTTGAAGCTTGGGGAATGGATGTCATCGGTCCTATCACCTCCCTCGTCTCGAGGACATCAGTTCATATTGGCCATAACCGATTACTTCTCAAAATGGGCTGAAGCTGTACCTCTAGCTGAGGTCAAGAAAAGTAGCATTATCAATTTTATTAAGCATCATGTGATCTACAGATTAGGTGTTCCTCGGCGAATCATTCATGATAATGGGCCACAATTCATCAGTCAGAAGTTCACTCGATTCTGCGATGACAATAGGATCAATAATATTGCTTCTACAGCTTACAATCCTGCAGCTAATGGGTTGGCAGAAGCATTTAACAAGACCATCATCAAACTCCTCAAGAAGTATGTTTATACCAACAAATGAAACTGGAATGAAAAGCTTGGAGAATGTCTGTGGGCTTACCGTACTACCATACGTACTCCTACAGGATGCACACCTTTCTCTTTGGTATATGGATACGAGGCTGTCTTACAATTGGAAATCCAGATCCCTTCCCTAAGGATTGCCATTGCCAATGAACTCACAACCGAAAATAATGATCGTCTAAGACTTCAGGAGCTTGAAGCGCTTGACGAGAAATGGCTCCTAGCTCAACAACATATTGAGTTATACCAAGCTCGTCTATTAAAAGCCTTCAACCGTAAAGTCAAAGTCCGAACATTTCAGAAAGGAGAATTAGTTCTAACTGTCAGACGTCCTATGACTATGACGCACATGAGCAAAGGCAAATTCGAAGCAAAGTGGGAAGGACCCTACATTGTAAGCAAAGTTTTCTCCAATGGAGCTTATCAATTGACTGTTATGGATGGTCGAGTCGCCATGATGCCCATTAATGGTAAGTTTTTTAAGAAATATTATGTTTGAAGACAAAGAAGAAATATCAACACAGAGACTCAAAATATAAATAAAATTTCTTTTTATTTGCATAAATTCAGACAGAAGGAAATACATAAAATTAACGAGGACCAGAGCCCTCTTGATTGAAAACATATTTCGCAAGAAACTCGAAGACATTATTGTCCGATGTCACCAGCAGTTCATAGGCAGCCTTCCTCAGAGCTTCTTCCTTGGCAGTACTCCCAGGCTCCACAAGTTTGGCAAGAATGTCCTGCTTCTGTCCAGGGACAACCGAGCTTTCTTCGATTTCTGGCTGAGTAGGCGGTGGAAGCTCGTCAGAAGGAGTGTCAAGGGCGGCTTCGACCTTCGGGATAACTCCCTTCTCTGAAGACATTTGCAAAGGAAAGAAAAGAGGTGAATGATGCTCTCAGAAAAGTTCCACACTATTTATAGACAAGAAAAGCCAAACATTCTGTCTCGAGAATTGAAACAACCTTTCCTCGAAAAGGCATGTTCGTTCATCTTGTAAAGAGATCTTCATTTACTCTTTGTCTCGAGAATCGAAGCAACCTTTTCTTGAAAAGGTATGCTTATTCATCAGTCTTTTCATCTCTATTTCATTTTGTGAATAGGCCTACATTTATTATCGTTTATTTACTTTTTCGTAAATAAAGCCACAAGATAATAAAAACTCAAAATCCCCTGTGGAGTCTATCCGAATCATCAATTATGTCTTTTGAAATCCAGCTATTTTAAAAGATATCTTTTCTTTATGATAAAGTCTGTATTATCACAGATATCGTCTTCTTAGACGTATTTTCCCGTCTTTGAGTTCCAGTTGACTTGAAGATTATCAATAGAAAAAAAATGAATTCACGTCCACATTACCTCTGGATTCTATTTTCTATATCATCACATCAAATCAGATCATAAAGAAGAGAAAATCATTCTTTATTCCTTCTTTAAAAACATAGATACATCTTGATGAAAATTCATTACATCTCGAATTTTCATTCTAAATCTAATAAATGAAGGTCTATTGCATCTTTGGATCCTCTTGTTGGTGCCAGTTCCTTGTCGACTCAACCTGAAGTAGCGAACAAGGCAACGGAATCAACTCTGGTCTTCTCTCTCAGAAAGACCAGAAAAGAAAGGCGAGGGGCATCAACCCGAAGATGTCCTGTTTCCAGCACAGGCAGAGATAGGAATATGCTCATCCTTCCTTGTGACACAATTCCTAGTTCTGCCGTAAAAGGAACTTTTTTACCCAAATACTTGGGTTAGAGTTGACTCCACCGTCCAACTCTCCATGTATAAAGGCCCTTCCTACCATCTCGAGAAAGCCCTTTTTAACATGAAGAGTTTTGAGCTCTCTGATGTGTGTATCAAGGTGGTCCAGCTCTATAGCATCCAAGATCACCGATACCAGTTCTGAAGAATCTTGCCAACCGATTTTCTGCAAGAAGTGAACACGAAAAAGTTAACGAATTTACAGAGTGCAATGATCAAATCTGTACAAAACATCATAGGTTGCACCAAAACTTCCATGTTGCACAAACAGATGTATTGCGCCACGTGCAACGGATGTATTGCGCCACGCGCAGTATCTGTATTGCGCCATGCGCAGCACCTGTGTTGTGCCGTATTTTATAGCGCAACATCTATATCGTGCCATATAGACAGTATCTGTGTTGTGCCATATTTTGTATATCGCAACATCTCTGTTGCGTTGCATCGTACAAAGTGACAACAACTAAACCCTAAAAAGGGTGGCGCAAGTCAGAAAGTGCACCAAACTCTAAAAAGAGAGAGCGCACGATGAACAGATTAATCCAAAAACCCTAAAAAGGATTTGGTTAATACGATCGATGCATGGATCAATGATCAAAATGCTCACCTTCTATGGCAGAGTTGACAGTCTCTCGTCGTGACGAAGACGGAACATTTTGATACGCATGTCGTTGCTTTCTGCATGATGAAGCGCGAGATGAAGGCTCAGCGAAGCCCTTTCCTTTCTTAACATCGAATCTCCTGGGTGCCATTAGGGTTTATCGAAGAAGCTTCTGAGTCGGGAAGAAGAAGAGACATCGTTTTCAAAGGAGATCATGAAGAAGAGAAGGAGGTAGGGTTTCGAGAGAGTCACGTTGGTGAAAAATGAAAGGCCCAAAGTGTACGGCTATTTATAGCCCAAACAGTAACAATTTATGCTGAAGAATCGGACTCGAGTTGACTGGCGCAATCCAGACAAAACTAGCATAATTCAAAGTATTTCAAAACTTTAAAGTATTTTCAAGTTTCGAAAACTTTGAAGGGGGTCTTGTAGAGGTTAAAAATCAAGCTGTGCCACCTATTAAAGTGTTCGATCATCAGATGGTGCCAAAACTTTACATTGCGCCAAACAATCAAGTTGTGCAGCATTAGATTACGCCAACATCTGGTTGTGCTGGAGTCAGGTTGCGCGAGCGCCACGTGGCGCACTTCCTCGAGAAGCTGTAACGGCATCATCATTGCCTGACAGCTGACAGCATGGAGATTAAGGAAAATCCATTCGAATCCCGTCCAATGCGGCGCTCGAGAAGATTTTGTCAGCATGTAATTAATGCTGACAGATGGTTCGCGCAAGTCATTGAGTGGCACGAGAATTAATCAGTACAACACAGAAGACCTAGTCAAAGGCGTCAGTCGTTGAGTTGCGCCCATGCGCAGCCTGACAAGTTGGCGCCACTTGATCAACTCTTATTTTAAAACAAGGCGACGTGCCGTGCAAGCCACCAATTTCGCAGAGCGTGTCCACTACACTGCCCATGACCACACACATCTCAATTAAACGATGCCACACGTCCATAGCAGTTGGTGCAAACCGCTCGCGCAAGTCGTTATATTGTGCCCACGTGCAACCTGATGAAACTCGCGCAAGGTGATCAAACAGTGTTCAGAACAGAGTGACGTGGCGCACAAGCCACTAACTTTACAGAACGTGCCCACTATACAGCTCACGACCACGCGCATCTCAATCAAACGATGCCACACGTCCACAACAGTTAGTGCAACCGTTTGCGTAAGTGAACAGGAGGCGCGCAACCCAGAATAACTGCTAAACAGTTATTTCAGGAACTCTATAAATAGAGTTTCAAATCAATCTCAAAGCATCAAAGAAAGATCATAATCTCCTGCTAAAGTGCTGTTGCATCCTCCAGAGGCTCGTGTCTTCGATATCACATCGTCCAAGGGATAAAATGATCATCTTCTGATCAGATTCCTATAGTTGTACTTCCCCAGAAATCAATTGTACTCTTGTATTCTTTTCTAAGTTTATAATAAGACTTTTATTTTTGCAAACAGTGATACCCAGACTAAGAACATTAATAACACTTTAACATTAATAACCCATTGCATTGAGGATAAAATACTGATATCAATATGAAAAATACAAAGAAATGCATGCATGCATGCTAATGTCAGAAGAACCATTCACCCCAGGACTGATTGATGAGATCTAAATCACTATACATCTCGTATCCACGTTCCCCTGGGATTACATAATCAAAGGGTCGTTTAAACGTCTGTATTAAATCACAAATTTTCCTGAGGTCGTCGTTGAAGTGCACGTTGAAGCATGCACATATGTCGAACACGTGAAGACCCTTGCAGCTGCATATGATAGATCGAAGCGTGTCTCCATTGAACATGCCTGAGCCCACCTCTAGGTGCTCGAGACGCGGCATTGAATCGGCTACGACCTTTCCCTCCGTCTCGTTCAACGTGTTCAGCACGAATCTGTTCCTGATTATGAAATATGGATGGGGCATGTTCCTTCTTAGCTTGACCAGACGGTGGCAATACTTGTCGACAGAAAATATTCCAATCGACGTGATATAGAGGCAGTAGCTAATATCGAGTTTTTCCAACACCGAAACAAACTTCAAGTGTCTCACGAAAGTTTCATCACTCACGTCGTACTTCGGAATGCGCAGCACCCTTAAAAATTTTCCACTGTATTATAAAAAGGGGAAAACATCAATAGAAATTAACCAAGTATACATAAAATTTTGTAAGAAAAAAAATAAAGTAATAGAATAAGACAAAATAAAATTTTGCACGGACCTACAACATACAAAAGAGAAGGCGGCTTCGTCGAGCTTGTACGCGAAGAAGGACAGAAGAATTCTCGTACTACGAGCCACGAGCTTTTTTACGGTCAAACTTATCTCTGCGGTTTGATGGCCCCTCTGGCACCACTGTTCCAAGTCCACATTGGACCAATAGTATAAGGGACCGTTGAGCGTCTTCCACCACGAATGACACACTGGGGCCTCGTTGCACATGACCTCGTCTGTCGGCATCCCCGACAGTACTGGTATCATCGAGAGAATCTCCGTAGGGATGACGGCCCATCCGCTGTTGTTGATCTTGTTCTTGCTCCTCTCCATTGCGACTCTTCTTCTTCTCTTTTTTATTTCTCTCTAGTTGGATGGGTTATTTTCTTAATGAAAAAGGCTATTTAACCCGCTCATTTCGGGGGTATAACCGAACAAGGAAAAGGCGATTTGGAAGTTCTAGTGTTAATATTAATACTAGTTCTAATAATATTGTAAATTTTAAATCAAAATTGAATTTTAAATTTAACTATTTTTAAGTTGTGAATTTAAATCTAATTTAAATGTTAAATCAAAAATTAATTTAAATTTAAATTTAATATTAGTTTCAATAATATTGTAAAATTTAAATTAACAGTAATGTCACTGTATTAGAAACTTAGCTGATGTCACGTTGCTCGGGCTCGGTTAGTGTTCGTCTAAACTCGTACGCTAGAAGTAGTCGAGCTCGATCCTTTCGCGTGTATAATGTAAAAAAAGATATGTGATGATAGTAGTTATTAGTAAAAGGAGCTATTGAAATAAAAACTTGTTGATTTGATCAATTAAATTTGGGGGTTCTGCAGGTATAGGTCAAATCGACCGTACCGAAATATATTATTTCGAACCGATGGGCTACCAGTCGAACAGAATATGGTCCGGTAAAAGTAGTGTTAGTATTAATACTAGTTTCAATAATATTGTAGATATTAATACGATTTTTAAGTTGTGAATTTAAATCTAATTTAAATGTTAAATCAAAAATTAATTTAAATTTTAATATTAATATTAGTTTCAATAATATTGTAAATTTTAAATTAACAGTAATGTCACTGTATTAGAAACTTAGCTGATGTCACATTGCTCGGGCTCGGTTAGTATTCGTCTAAACTCGTACGCTAGAACTAGTCGAGCTCGATCCTTTCACGTGCGTAATATAAAAGAAGATACGTGATGATGGTAGTTATTAGTAAAAGGAGCTATTGAAATAAAAACTTGTTGATTTGATCAATTGAATTCGGGGGGTTCTGCAGGTATGAGTCAAACCTATCATGCCCCGAGTCGACAAACCGTTCGTCCCCGGTACTATTATGCCGAATCGATCATCCTCACTAAAGCGTGATGCCGTATGAGTCTGGAATTGCACTCGTACAAGACAAGAACGTTATGTTGATTATTATATTAAAACATCAAGTTAAAACTTCACAAATTACATCAAAAAATAAGACGCAGTTTAGGAAGATAGAAATATGCTTTTTATTCATAGCTTGCAACGAAGTGTAAGTCGTAATTACATTGGATGTCGTTACGGTTATATTGATTGAAACAAAAAAAATATACTCGACAAGCTGGCTGAACTAACACTTGCCATTCCATACATTCGCCCCTTTATACATAAGCCTTCGATTGAATTGGCTTCAAAATACTTCAGGATAGGAAGAGCTTCAAAATGCCTTTCTGCACTTCAGCTTCAGTTTAGAGCTTCCGTCGCACCTGGGAAGTTGGGGGAGGGGGTTAGCACACTTTCTAAGTGGACGAGACGAACCCACTCGCCTAAACCGACTCTGATTGTTAAGGTAGACATGCTTTAGAGTTTTCTTTCTATTTAGAACTAAATGAATTCAGTTCATATCGATAGCCATCTTTGAAGTAATAAAGCATACAATAAAACATAATGATTTATCACAGTTCTTACCACGGCCGTGCTCGTCCCTGCATAAAAACAGAGATAATACTTACTACCTGCATAAGACAATAGGTGAGCATGCTACTATCTTATATGTGCGGTCACTGGTGTTACACACCACTTGGGACTATATCAACGGTATTTTGGCCCGTTCAGTCTAGGTTGTAAGCCTGACTGACGGTCCCGCAATACATCAGTACCGAAGCACGATTATTCATTCCCCTAGGTCGATTCGATATCGATGCCCAGGATACCGATTCAAGAAAAATCAAACTTGTGCACAAGCTGTCCATAACCATGCCAATGCGTGAACAGTTTAATATATACAAACAGATTTGTATAGCGCAGACAGTATTGAACGATATTATCATTTCTTCCAACTCATGCAACGATTCATTTTCCCCAAAGCCGTACTCCCGATTTAGCGTCCCGTAGGCACCAAATTTCTCGAGGTATCATAAGCCATGATCAACGTTTCACATTATTTTGCAGCACGTGAAATAGTCTATCTTTTTACTAGAATATTAAACTTTCTCGTTTTGGTGCGAAACTTATGTTTTCAGAGTAGATTACTCTAAATCAATACATTTTTCCCGAGTTCTTGACCTTAGTGGATTGTCATGCATTTAACTTGGCATCATCAATTTGAATGAATGGAGGCAAAAGAATTTTGTTTGCGGGACATAGTAGAAAAGAAGGGGCCGAATCACCCACCAGGTACTTTGATCGTGCCGACCGTCGAAGCGCTTCGCAACGTTCAAACTTTAGTTATACGAGCTCCTGCAATGGCACCAATACTTAGTTAGAATTCTTTCTTTATTCCTTCGCTTCAAAATTCATAGATTGCATTCAGAAAACGACGCGAAAGTACTTTCATCAAAACCAAGCGGCAAAAGCTCCAAGAAAATCATACAATAGTCCGGTCCCATCGAAGGAACTCTTATATAGAGCTCACTCACCGAAATACAGCCCAATGCATCTAGGACTTATTCCAACAGATGTCGTTCCATTAGTTGGATCGATTCTCGTAACATTCGTCCAAATCGATTTGATCGATGCCGCAAGGTGTTATCGTTTACCAAGCTCAGCGATCGAGTCAGATGGCCATCTAAGTTCCTGGCCGATCTGACTCGACGCAAGCTTATCATGAAGTCCGTCGCCTATCGAAAGCGAGGCACTACAAAATCGGCCGTACCGTACTATATCATTCCGAACCGATGGGCTACCAGTCGAACAGAATATGGTCCGGTAACAGTAATGTTAATATTAATACTAGTTTCAATAATATTGTAGATATTAATACTATTTTTAAGTTGTGAATTTAAATCTAATTTAAATGTTAAATCAAAAATTAATTTAAATTTTAATTTTAATATTAGTTTCAATAATATTGTAAAATTTAAATTAACAGTAATGTCACTGTATTAGAAACTTAGCTGATGTCACGTTGCTCGGGCTCGGTTAGTGTTCGTCTAAACTCGTACGCTATAACTAGTCGAGCTCGATCCTTTCGCATGTGTAATGTAAAAGAAGATACGTGATGATGGTAGTTATTAGTAAAAGGAGCTATTAAAATAAAAACTTGTTGATTTGATCAATTGAATTTGGAGGTTATGCAGTTATGGGTCAAAACGGCCGCTCCGAACTATATCATTCTGAACCGATGGGCTACCAGTCGAACAAAACATGGTCCGGTAACAGTAGTACTAATATTAATACTAGTTTCAATAATATTGTAGATATTAATACTATTTTTAAGTTGTGAATTTAAATCTAATTTAAATGTTAAATCAAAAATTAATTTAAATTTTAATATTAATATTAGTTTCAATAATATTGTAAATTTAAATTAACAGTAATGTCACTATATTAGAAACTTAGCTGATGTCATGTTGCTCGGGCTCGGTTAGTGTTCATCTAACCTTGTACGCTAGAACTAGTCGAGCTCGATCCTTTCGCGTGCGTAATGTAAAAGAAGATACGTGATGATGGTAGTTATTAGTAAAAGGAGTTACTGAAATAAAAATTTGTTGATTTGATCAATTGAATTCGGGAGATTCTGCAGGTATGGGTCAAATCGGTCGTATCGAACTATATCATTTCGAACCGATGGGCTACTAGTCGAACATAATATGGTCCGGTAACAGCAGTGTTAATATTAATACTAGTTCCAATAATATTATAGATATTAATACTATTTTTAAGTTGTGAATTTAAATCAAATTTAAATATTAATAATTTAAATTTTAATATTAATATTAGTTTCAATAATATTGTAAATTTAAATTAACAGTAATGTCACTGTATTAGAAACTTAGCTGATGTCACGTTACTCGGGCTCGGTTAGTGTTCGTCTAAACTCGTACGCTATAACTAGTCGAGCTCGATCCTTTCGCATGCGTAATGTAAAAGAAGATATGTGATGATGGTAGTTATTAGTAAAAGGATCTATTGAAATAAAAACTTGTTGATTTGATCAATTAAATTCGGGGAGTTCTGCAGGTATGGGTCAAACCAGACGTATCGAACTATATCATTCCGAACCGATGGGCTACCCGTCCAACAGAATTTGGTCCGGTAACAGTAGTGTTAATATTAATACTAGTTTCAATAATATTGTAGATATTAATACTATTTTAAAGTTGTGAATTTAAATCTAATTTAAATGTTAAATCAAAAATTAATTTAAATTTTAATATTAATATTAGTTTCAATAATATTGTAAATTTTAAATTAACAGTAATGTCACTGTATTAGAAACTTAGCTGATGTCACGTTGTTCGGACTCGGTTAGTGTTCGTCTAAACTCGTACGCTAGAATTAGTCGAGCTCGATTCTTTCGCGTGCGTAATGTAAAAGAAGATACGTGATGATAGTAGTTATTAGTAAAAATGAGCTATTGAAGTAAAAACTTGTTGATTTGATCAATTGAATTCGGGGTGTCCTGCATGTATGGCAAACCGGCCGTACCGAACTATATCATTCCGAACCGATGGGCTACCAGTCGAACAGAATATGGTCCGGTAACAGTAGTGTTAATATTAATACTAGTTTCAATAATATTGTAGATATTAATACTATTTTTAAGTTGTCAATTTAAATCTAATTTAAATGTTAAATCAAGCACCCAAATTTTTTATTTTGGTTCGTACGCGGGAATATTTCCCTAATTCTCTTTATCCCATCTCCCTCTCTCTCTCTCGGGGTCTCTTTCTCGCAGATTGTGTTCACTAATACCATATCATTAGAAATAATTACACACTATTAAACGTAGCATTAAATGCTGCTGCATGCTTTATCCTACACAATTCAATAAAATATGTACACAGAAGACGAAAAGGTTGTTTTGTTGGAAGTTGTTTCTTTAAAATTATGCATGCTTTTAGGATCACTCAAGCATTTTTTGAGTAATGCTATATGTACCTCCAAAATATCCCTCTTCCATGTCCCTCCGCCACATGGCACTGCCTTATTGACCTAAGCAAATATGAGGGAAGTTGGGGGAAGACATGAGCCAATAGAAGAGGGCCACATGGCGGAGGTACATTGACGAGGGAGTTTTTGGAGGTACATAAAGTATTTTCCTTTTTCTGTTTGTATTGTTTCTTGTTTTTCGTTTCTTCTGTTGGTTTCTAACACACACCATAATAGAAGATCAATTTGCAGCAATTTACGCTAAAAAAGTGTTTATAGAGATAAGGAAGGAAATCACACGTTCTGATAAATATACTGTTCTCCACCATCACATCATAAGAGATGCAGAAGTTTGCACTACCCAAAAGTATTTGTCGCTAAACAATATCAACCGGAAGGTTACATTTTATCGTGTCGACAATATCATAAACTATGACTGCTTGTGGATGGAGACCAAGGGGATTCCTTGTAGACATATTTTTTAGCAATGAAGAGATTTCAATTGGCAGATATTGCAAAGAACTTGATAACAACTCGTTGGCTCAAGGATTGCAAAGAGAGTTATCTCTCCGGACCTGGCGCAGAAAGGAGATTCATCCACCCAGACAGTATTGAGAGCAGAAGGAATGGTGATATTAACGAACAAGTTAATCTGTTTACGTATTATTGTAAAAAATAAAGCAAAATTCAAGAGAAGAGAACAGAGTTGATGTTGTCTGTGCTGATTGAGTTGTAAAAAATGGTGACCGATATTGGTGAAGAAGAAAAAATGGTAGCTGATGCAGTTCATGGAGTGTATGAATGTTTTAAAGAGCCAAATCCGGTAGTAACAAAAGGAAGGCCTTCTTAAGAGAAATCAAACCAGACTAAAGTAAGTCAGACTATCCCCAAGCCTAGAATTTGTAGAGTGTGTAAAAAATCGGGTCACAATTTTCGTAATTGTAAAGTACGGAAGCGAGATAGCGACAAAGAGCTATGGAATCAAATGAACCGTCATTGATGTAATTATCATTATGTACTATTTTTTCTTCTTTTATTTACCCAACTTTATTTTTTGTAATTCTTCATCAATTTACCAACGAGAACGACAATTCTCCGTCAATTTTAACACGACGAATGACAATTCTCCGTCAATTTAATAAGGGAAATGACCATTCTCCGTAATTTTAACAAAGTATTAAATTTGACTTAAATAAATACCGAGTACTACCATTTTTTATGTACTCCGTGATTTTAACAAAGTATTCTCCGTGATATTAAAACGGAGAATGGTCATTCTCCGTGATTTTAACACGGAGAATAGCCATTCTCTTGTATACTAACACGGAGAATGGCAATTTTTCGTTAATTTAACAAGGAGAATGGTAATTCTCCGTGATTTTAATATGGAGAATGGTGTTGATGGACGCATT
Organism: Iris pallida; assembly: GCA_029216955.1. Classification (NCBI taxonomy): domain Eukaryota; kingdom Viridiplantae; phylum Streptophyta; class Magnoliopsida; order Asparagales; family Iridaceae; genus Iris; species Iris pallida. The sequence goes on along the minus strand of JANAVB010027598.1, from coordinate 3,054,573 downwards.
GGCCAGTGCTCCATTAGGCGCATCAGTACGAGGCACATGGTGTTGACGAACGCATCTGCTGTATGGCCCATCTATTGAGTTTTCGAGGCATTGATGGCTCTCTGACTTGGCAGAATTCAAAGGAGAAGATTTATTGACATTAATGCAAATTGAATTGAATTCGAAGTGACTGCCACATGGCGCATGAGTACGAGTTGCCCTTGCCTATATAAATGGCAGTATGGAAGGGAGAGTTTGTTCTCGTTTTACTTAACTTTTCTTGTGGTGATGGACTCGACCGATCCCCCGCCTTGGCAAGACGCTTTTTTGTGGGTTGTCGATCTCCTCGTTCGAAGAAGCTTTGGTTGTGAACTCCTACAGAAGACTGAGATGTGCCGAGTGGACTGTCCGTATTCGTGCACTTCATCGACTGTGTGCCATGATATTGGTTACTGGGTTCGAAATCGTCGCGGCCCAATTTTTGTTATGCTGAAAAGCCATAGGCTGTCGAAGGTGCCTGTTGCATCCAAAGATCGGTGTCGGCGTACCTCGATTTTTATTAGGCTGGAAGAGCCGCAGGATTTGGGTTGATTGCCAACCCACACTCTGTCGAAGCGCCCGCACATTGATGAGGAAGTGATTCTCTCTGACGATGCACGGTGATGCGCCTACGCTGAGATGCTGAAGTGATGCGCCTAGATGAGACACCAGAGAGATGCGCCTAGCTGAGGCACTAGAGAAATGTGTCTAGCTGTAGCTTTTAGGCTTTTTTCTTTGTAGTCGGATTTTCTGTAGTAGTTTTGGACATGTATTAGACTTTCATATGTAAATAAAAGTCAAACTTTTTGTGTCTCTATTATTTATTGTTTCGTTGTGCCAAGTGTTCTGTTGAGTTTCCTCGGAGAATGGCCATTCTCTGTCACTTTAACACGGAGAATGACCATTCTCCGTTACTTTGACACGGAGAAAGGCCATTCTCCGTCAATTTTAACACGGATAACGGAAACTCTCCGTCAATTTAACAAAGAGAATGGCAGTTCTCCGTGATATTGATACGAAGAATGACCATTCTCCTACATTTAATACGGGGAATGGCCATTCACCGTGATTTTAACACGGAGAATGGTCATTCTCCGAAATTTTAAGACGGGGAATGGCCATTCTACATGATTTTTGAAACAGAGAGTGGCCATTCTCCTGCATTTTAGGACGAAGAATGACCATTCTCCATGGTTTTAACAATATAAATATAATTCAAAAATAATTTTATTATAAAAGATAGAGTAGACAATACAAAAGACGCAGACACAGAAGAATAAAAGACAAACAGATGATATAGAAAGAAGTTCTTAGCCCAATGACATTGTTGTTTTATAATGTCATTGCTAGGTTGGTAGTGTTACGTATTTGCTTGAAAGCAACTTCTTAGCCCATCCCAACCTCTTCATTGTAATCTTCTGGTGAATGTCATCGTCATTTTCTCTTGGTATTTTGAAAGGAGCAGTCATCAAGCACTTCATATAAAACGTCGTGTAAAAGAAGCAGTTGGGTGCTAGTTGTTGTGGGTATCGTGGAGAACAATTTAGCCATGTGCTCTCATACTCCATCATCGTCGGGCATCTCTCCCTTATCATATCAACTTTCCTCCTGACAATAGGCTCGGTCTTCTTCATTAATTATGCATCCTCCTTGCCTTTTTCGTACGTATTTTGTCTCAAGGAGTTGTAGTATGTCCACTCGTAGGAGCTCAAGTTAAATGTGAGCAGCGTATAGTGTTTGGAGGATTCATTAAAGAGTGGAATGAATAGCTACTCTATGTCGTCCTCTAAATCCATGACGAAGTCTTCTACATCTATTTTGAAAGTTTCAAGGGCGCCGACTGTTGCTTTCGGTTCAATGGCACGGAGAACGATGGACTGTTTCCAAAAAAATAAAACACAATATCATGAGTAAGTTTTTTACGTCATTTTTCATCGGTGTACACATGAATATGGATTTTTCAGTTTTGATTCTTACTAATCTGTGGGGCATCATGAATGCAGACCACTTATGTTGCACGTCCTTAATTTGAACTTGACTGGGCATACCTTCTTGCATAGACTTGAATTTCTTTCAGCTTTCTTATTATTATGTTGAGTATTCTAGCCTCCAAGTCTTCATAGTTGAGTATGTCTTGCATGTCTTTTGCTGATAGGAGGACGAAAACTTTATTTTTTTCCTTTTTCGGCATACTCGTGTATACAATATCACTGCACATAAATTTAGTTTAGATTAAATTAATAGAGATTCTCATGACATAATTATGAAAAAAGACTAGAAATGAAGAAAAAAAAAAGAGCCATTCACCGTCTAACTGACACGGAGAATGATCATTCGTCGTCCAACTGACACGGAGAATGATCATTCTCCGGCCAACTGTCACGGAGAATGACCATTCTCCGTTATGAATTGGACGGAGATTGATCGAGTTCAGAATACATACATTGGACTCATCTTTCTTGGGAATACGATGTCCATGTAAGGCTTCTTCAGCTCTTCATCTGCATCCTTCCAAAGTACGATGTCATCGCATTCCCTTAGTATATCACCCTTCTTCGCTAGTCCAGCCATTTTGGCGTCTTGTCTGGATTTCGAATCCGCCTACTTATTTTTTCCTTCGACCCTGGGTTTGGGTTGAGATTTTGGTTTCAGAGCGGCATTCATCTTATGCTTTTTATTAGCCTCTGTTACTGTATTCTTCCGCAAGGGAGTAAAATCTTAATCGGCTAATGCCGCTGATGGTTTTCTGAACCTCTTTCTCCCCATCCTCCTCTTTATTTGACTTCTTTCGGAGCAGCAAGTTTAGCAGCTTGTTGTTCAGCAGCTAGTTGAGTCTTCTCAAGATGCAATGCTATAGCCATGGCTTCGAGATCAGTGATTGTTGCATACTTTTTAATGGCTTCATTCTTCAACGATTCAACTTGCTTTTGAAGCTTGCTTTTCTCATTAACGAGCATTTTATTTGTTTCTCTGAGCTGCTCGGTTATTTGCACTGATATAAAAAAACAATAATGAAATTTATGATGTCAATCAATATATACTTTAAAAAAAGGGGAAAAAAAATCATTCTCCGTGATATTAATACGGAAAATGGCCATTCTCCGTGACTCTAACACGGAGAATGACCATTCTCCGTGATTTTAACACGGAAAATGGCCATTCTCCTGTATTCTAACACGGAGAATTATAAATCAGAACTTGGAAAAAAAGAGAAAATTTTACCTTGTGCCTGTAGCTCTTTAACCTTTTCGCTAAGATTTTCATTCTCAGCAATAATATCATATTTCTCTCTTCGCAAGGGAGTCTAATTTCCGCACCGACACCTCCGTCGAGGTGTTCCTTTCAATTTGTTGGGCTCCTTGTTCCTCTAGCTCTTTAAGGTTTTTATGTAGTTTCTCGTTCTCATCAAGAATCTGAGATTTCTCTCTTCGCAACTCCTCCAATTCATGCACCAAGCACTCCATCACAACGTTGACTGCACGTTGTTGTACTTCTTGTGCCTCTAGCTCTTTAAGCTTTTTATGGAGTTTTTCATTCTCAGCAAAAATCTGAGATTTCTCTTTTCTCAACTCCTCCAATTCCTGAACCGACCCCTCCATCACGGTGTTCATTTCATGTTGTTGGGGTCTCTCTTGTTCAGCAATCTCATCCTCACCTGTTTGGTGGTGTCCCTCTCACTCGTGTGTACCTTCTTCTTGTATATGTAGCTCCTCTTCTTGTTGTTCTCCCTCTTTCCTAACAACTATAACCAAATTTTTGAATATCATTTTTTATCTCAATTTACTGTGGTATTCATTTTTGAGGAAGACTGAGATTGCATACCCATCATATATATAAAATCTTGGGTATTCACGAATTGGGTAGAACTTCCTTTCCACATGGGTACTATGTTTCGCAAACCAGTAGAGGAAATATATTATGGAACCTTCAATCTTGGGGTATGCATTAGAGTAATCCCTCCAACAATTTTACTTGTAGTCTTCTTGATGCTCTCCATGACATATGCCAAGATTAATCTTGGCCAGCAGATACTTTTGATTACCTCTACACTGTCTACCAAGGCCAAGAATCTGTACGGTAAATTTGAACCGCCAGACCTTATGAAGAATGCTGTTTGGCACAAGTGGAAGATTATTAGCTTAGCCAAATCATCTGGTTTAACTTGTTTATCTCCGTCACGAAGCCGTTGTAGCAATTCAAAGAACTTCTCTCTCACTTCCGTATTCGTGACTTCTCTGTTTTTGCCCTTGGAATTAGCCAGCAATCTTCTGAAGTGATATCTACACAGGCTCAACGATTCTGGCGGTATGGCCTACTGTTGTTTTTCCATGATCAATCTTCTGTAATTAACATCATCCTCGCTTTCTTCCTTCAGCGGTAGACTGAAGATAGCTGCCATATCGACGACACTTGGTGCTATTTTAACAGTGGTGCTCAATTCAAAGTATCCGACGCCATCTTTGTCCTCCAAATAAGTTCCAATTTCTCAAGACCTTCTGAAACCTTGGCCAATTCTTGAATGCCAACTCTGTTTTTATAGAATACCTCGATGAAATTCCAGAAACCGGTATTCTTTAAAGACTCAATAACTGGCTCGGGTAAACGACCGCCATCTTTATTGACACCCTTCATAAGAGTTAGCATTATTTTGAAAGAAGAACGAAAAACTCTTGAATCCTTATTCCTGACAAATTTTTTTTCTACAAAAAAAAACAAAACAAAAAATTAGGTTTCTGTCAACTGTTCTCCGTCATTTTACCACAGAGAATTGTCATTCTCCATTATTTTAACAACGAAGAATGGTCATTCTCATGCGTTTTAACACTGAGAATGGCCATTCTCCGTGCTTTTAACACGAAGAATGACAATTCTTCGACAATTTAACACGGAGAATAGTCATTCTCCGTGATTTTAACACGGAGAATGGTCATTCTCATGTATTTTAACACTGGGAATGACCATGCTCTGTGTTTTCTATCTGGGAATGACCATGCTCCGTGTTTTCTACATGGAGAATGAAAATTCTTCGTCAATTTAATACGGAGAATGTTAATTCTTCGTGATTTTAACACGGGGAATGGTTATTCTCCATGAATTTAACACGGGGAATGGCCATTCTCTGTGATTTTAACACGGGGAATGGTCATTCTCCGTGATTTTAACAACGAAGAATGGTCATTCTCATGCGTTTTAACACTGGGAATGACCATTCTCCGTCATTTTAACACGAAGGATGGCAATTCTTCGTCAATTTAACACGGAGAATGGTTTAAAATGGGGAATGGCTATTCTCCTGCATTTAAACACGGAGAATGACTATTCTCCGTCAATTTAACAAAGTGAATGATAATTTCTCGTGATTTTAATACGGGGAATGGTCATTCTCATGTATTTTAACACTGGGAATGACAATTCACCGTGTTTTTTACAGAATCATGAACATAACTTAAAGTTATACCTTCTTTTTGCCCTTTTTTTTGCTTAACAGCCTTTGGCTTATGTGCAACTCTCTTAATTCTCCCTGATTCTCCATCATTCCTCTTTGGATTTTGTTTAACTGACTACATTTTTTCCACAAACAGCTATATCTTCTCTAATTGGGGTTCTAGTTGATTCTGATGCTGCTGCCGATGATGATGCTGCTGATGGTGCCGACATGGTGTGAAGATTGCGAATGGAGAGTAAGGTTTAAAGATTTTGGAGGAGAAAACCTAGATTCAAAAGTGAGCAACATATGAAAGAAGAGGAAGTATCGAAACATTTTTTTTGAAGAGTAGGTTTCGTGGGTATTTTCAATAAATTAAAAGGGCAAAAAGGTCATTCCGAACCCCTTTATATATTTTTTGCTAATTCTGAGCACGCGATAAAATATTATTTTGATGTGGATTTTTTATAAAACTTTTACAATTTTTGGGCATGGCAGCAATTTTATGAAATAAATGAACATTTTGATATCATTTTCATCCCACATTTTAAGAACATTATAACTCCACAAAACTTTATTCCTAACCATTTGTTACAAAACAAATAAAAATAATTCATTAGATAAAAGAAGAAGAAAAAAATCATCGTCTTCCATCTTCACCCATCAGAGTGGACTCCTTTCGACCTTTGCTACTTAATTATATTGTTGTGCAATTTGGCTTCTTCTTCATTGTGCTCTGAAGATGCAATCCATACAACAACTTTGTACCTTTTTTTCCAAATCAAATTGCATATAACAAACATAACATAAAAAAATATTGCTCTAAAATGTGTAAGTATTTGACGACATATTTTTAGACTTACATTGAGCTAACGGGAGTCCAAACTACATCCGTCTTTCATGAATAAAATTACAAAAATAGCAAAATCAAATGTATTGTGTTGGCGGGGAACATTAGGACAACGGATTATGGAGAAAGTAGAAAAGTTGAACCTAGCATCTTTCAATTTCAAAATCTCTTCCTCGAGAAAGAGATGCAAATTTGAAAGCTATAATTAACAGAATAAAATATGTATTAGTATACCGCGAATCTAGTATGCAATTCATAAAAATTTATGAATATGAACTTACTATTTCTTTTATGACTGCTTTGTTATAAATTGCCTCATCTGTAGATGCAAGGGTGTCCCAAATTTCAACAGTATTTGTTTTAACCATAACTCTTACAAGAGTATAGTGTCAAACAAAAGAATGGTTATGTATATCTGAATCAGGATTAATTAGGTAAAATAAATTAATCAATTTTCAGATAAATTGGGATTAAAATTTAAACATAAATAGATTAATACCTCGTTACAAATGCTTAAAGATTCCATATAATCCTGAAAATATTTGTTCTTCTTCCATATTTCATGAAGTGGTTTGTTAGATGGAGGTAACGTTGCTCTCTACATACATATCAATAAATACATTACGAACGACAAACAAATGAGAAAATTGTTAATGCATAATCATTAAAGAATAAAATGCTCACTCACCGTTAACTTTATTGGTAAATACCATACATTAGCTTTATTGATAGTTCTTCTTCGTTCCTCCGCGGTGAGAAGAGCAGACATAAGGGTTACAATCTGAGTATCTCATTAAAAAAATCAACGATGGCATCAAAGTAAACATAGATAGTATCTAAGAAAAAATATACTATCTACATACCCCATCTTTAATTCTCCTTCCTGGAGCAAAGGACTTCATCTCAGCCCGACTCTCATAAATCTTGTTGCAAGATGATATTATTTCGCTAAGAAAAGAAACGAATAGATTATAAAAAAAACTGTTGAAATGAAATGAAAACTCATATTACTTACTCGTCAGGTTTACCATCCGCAAAAATATAATTGTAAAAATTTGAAGAACTATTAGTACACTGGCTAGGATTTTAGGTTGAACTTCTTGTTAAACTTTTCAAAGGTGTGACCGGTACTAAATTTTCTCGCATTCTTTTTGAAGAACTGCTAAAGTCAGTTTCTTTTAGAGGGATTATATCGAGAATTTGCTTGATTGATTTATCAGCTTTATTCAGCCCCTCGTCCTCATCAGAAGATTCAACGTTAACCTCCTCCACAATATTAATTACTCGGCCAGATGAAGATGCCTTCTTCAAAGCGGAAGATTCTTCCATCTTTTCCAAACGCCGAGATATATTGATTTGTTTAAGTTTGATTGAACCAAGCTTAGAATTGATCGAAACAAGTTGATCTGAAATCTTCGATAATTGTTCTTCAAACCTGCGCATCAAACGTAAAATGAAGGTTTCATTTGAAGCTGGCATCCAATCTTCTACATCTTCTACATGTTCCATACGAGTAGACATCTTTCTCCAGTACTACAGAATAAAATAAGAAAACTATTCTATGTATTTCAGAATAAATAATAGTTGAAATAAGAAAACTATTGTATATATAACAAGAGAAATGTACAAAAAGTGAGGAAGA